>CAUYPK010085642.1:0-23649 GCA_963574355.1 Loris lydekkerianus | reverse complement strand
TACCTGACTGAAAAAGTATAAAACCTGAACTTAAAATAAAAAACTTTGCTATACACCATATCAGAGTGTATGGTCCGTTTCTTGATTTAATAATTACAGGAGCGAGTTTTACACCTACAGCAAAGCTTCTGCTCGTTCGCGTCTCCGGTCACGCAACAGCTCTGCTAGAAGAAGATTTGATTAAATCTAGCCTGAGAGAACAAGGGATTTTGGAAAAGGGAGTGAGAATTTGGAGAGTTGAGTACAATGTCTAGGAAGTAAAAGCTAGGATTATTGGACACGTCATGACAGCATTCAAAATTGGGAATTGTCTATTCCCGACCAATGGAACTTACATTGCAAGGTAGTACGGCATATGAATTATCTCTCAGGGAGAGACCCCTGACTTATGCAAATAGTATTCAGAATATATTGTGGCCATCTTTTTTTTTTTGCAGTTTTTGGCAGGGTCTGGGTTGGAACCCGCCACCTCCGGTATATGGGGCCAGCACCCTACTCCTTTGAGCTGCAGACACCGCCAGCTATGAATGCCTTTTGCATAACATGTCAGGTAGGTGGTTGCTCCTGGTCTCTGGAATTTATTCAGACCATGGGTCACTCTTAACTGCCTTGTTCTCAACTCTGAATTCTCACTCCCCTTTCCAAAGTCCCTTGACTGATTAAGCCTTGTTCTCTAGGCCTAGATTTAATCAAACCTTCTTCTAGCAGAGCTGTTATTTACTTCCTGATTTCACGCATTCTGAGTATATGCAAGAAGCACTTGACCTCTTGACCAGCCTATATTAAGTGGGATTTTTTTATTTGTTTTTGTTTTTGATTTTGTTTTTTGCTGCATAACAAATTACTTTAAAAGTTAGTATCTAAAGTTGACAAATTTTTGTCACACAATTTCTGAAGTTAGGCATCCTGGGGGGTCTCATCTGGGTGCTCCTGGCTTATGGTCTTACATAAGGTTTTAGGGAAGATGTTGGGGAAAGCAACAGCCATCTGAAGGCTTGAGTGGGACTGACAGATCCTCTTCTAAGACCGGCCTCTCCTAACTCTTGGTAAGAGGCTTCAGTTTCCTTTAGCATGAGATTCTTTATAATAGGAAAGTTGGCTTCCCTCAAAGAAAGCTGACAGAGAGAGAGAGGGAGAGAGAAGGATGGAGGGAGGTGGAGTGAAGGAGAGAGAGAGAGAGGTGCTTCAGTGGCTCTTTAACTTAATAGAAAGTCTTGGTGGGCCCTGGGCACCAGCAGAGATGGTGAAACTGAATGGTAACTGGAGTGTTTTATGGACTATCATTGGGCTTATCACGACTATGTTAATGATGCTTGAAGAGCAGAGGAACAAAGCTTAATTCACTCTGCAGGACAAAGATTTAATATTTTAGAAGTACATCTCTGTTTACCTTAAAAATGATTTGTCTTTTAATTCCAATATGAAATACAGATGTTCCTACGTAGAAGAGGACATTTCTCTTATAAGCCTCTGAAATGTAACAGAACATAAAATACATAGTACATCAAATCAACTATTAATACATAAATAGTGAAAATAGGTCACAGAGAAATTATAAACATCTAATTGATGTCCGCAATGTAGAAACCAAGCCAAAATCTGTAAGATAAAGCTATAAGAACTATCTTCCAGAGAGGTCTATCCCTGCTTCCACTGTAAGGGCCAGAATGTAATTTACAGGTAATAAAACCAGGAGGCATATTCTAGTCGCACCCCTACTAAATAATTGCTGATTTGCTTCTGCTAGTCTCCATGTAGTATCCTTCCTATTTATCTATAATCTCTTAAACTTTTGTAACTTATCATGAACTTACTAAATAGAAATGTGTATCTGTGAACTAACTGCAGTAACTTTCTCTTCTCTGATGCATCAGATTCCCTTGCTGACCAATGTCTTAACGCTATACTCAGTTCAACAGTTACTGATGGTTTAAACCCAGGCAGTCTGTTTCAAAGGATATCTCTGGCAACTTTTCTGCTTAGAAGTTATAACCTGGAGGTTCTATCTATGCTAAGGCAGCTCAGTAATATTCTCTAGAAAGAGGCATCAGCCAAGGGCTTGTCACATTATGTCAAGAGGTTGCAGGAAAACGAGGGCACGCTATCTTCAGAGTTTTACACTGGGAACCTTTTGCATTGTCAATAGTTCCCATGATTAAGAGAGAGCAGGAATATAGCAGGCATCTTGATCCGCACTTGATCTTAATCATCTCACTTGACCGTAGAAGCCCTGTAAAATAGTAACACAATAGTGCATTCTTTTCATTGAAGAAATTAATGCTCAGAAATGAATAATGCACTAAAACTGCCATTATCCAAACCTAAGCTTGCCAGTGTTCAAAGCACATTCTTCCTCCATACACTCTGCTTTTCAAGCTATGTGGCTCCTGTATGGCCTCTAATGACTTTGCATTTGCCTCTCCAACTTGACTTTATGACATACACACACACACACATATAGACACAGATACGTACATGCACACGGATACCCCCCCCACACACACACACACACACACTCACCCGGAGGCATGCACAGAACTTAGGTTTTGCTCAGCATTATTTTTCATAGTACCTATTGTTTGAGTCTTTGCCAGCCAGCCACCAAACAAACTGACTGAATTTTTCATATTGCATCTAGTTTGCTAAGTGATAAGGGACATGTAGTAATAAAATTATGTCCCAGGGGACGTTTTCACATTTTACTTGCTGTTTCTCTTTTAAAATTTCCATCGTTAAAAGCGCCAAACAGCCATAGGCTCTGGATATAATAGCTTCAGCTGCAAATAAAAGAATCGCTTTACAGACGGGAGGTGTGAAAAGGGCTATTACATCAGTCTCTCAGTTACTCTCCCACAGAACATTTTGTGGTGTGTTCAAACAAATCAGGGCAGTAGTGAATAAACTAGTCCTTTAAACTCGTGTACAATTTCCCGTACCTAGATATCAAATTGTTTTAGAGGCAAATATTAATTTGTTCTTTTTTAATACTAATTTTTCATGTGAACAAATCTAAGCACAGAAGAGACAATGGACTTGGCAGGGGATCAGGAGCCACACACTGGTGGAAAAGGATGCTGATTCAAATGCTTCCTGCTTGCACTCCTCATAATGAAAGCGCAGCCATACTGTTACACTTATATTTTATGGTTCGCTGAACAGGCACAATAACAAATTTTAAATACCTATCAAATGTCATAAAATGTCATTTAATATTGTTCTTGGTTTGTAAAGGGAAAATGAAAACTGATAAAGTTCATGTATATTTTGTGCTGGTTCAATACCCTAAATACCATACAGTAAGACTTTCAATAAATATATAGTCGATTGTAGTAATATGATACTATTAAATAAGAATATGCTACATTTTTTCAAGAGAAAGCAGTTGTATTAAAAACGGGTCTTTTAATGATGCTCTAAACAGTTTCTGTGGCTGCATCACAGCACAGTTTCAGTTGATAATAAAAATTGCCTTTGAACAGAGTACTCTAAATTTTTACAAGACTCCAATTCTCCTGTGCAATTATGGAATGTGAAATGTAATTCTCCCTGGAACCATAAAAGAATTAGACCAGAGAAATGCTGTTAAGAATAAAGCAAGATAAAAAGGAATGGCTTCAAAGACCCTTTTTATTTTTCTATTTCTTGGTGTCATGTTATATCCCAAGTTACCATGTTATTATGGAAAAGGACAATGAGAAAATCTGCTCTAGACAATTGAACATTTCCAGATTGTTGACTCAGGGATATTTTTCCCTTAATAATTACATATTAATTCACTCTGGTTCTGTGTCTTTGAAATACACCAAGAATTTTCAGAGGAACGGATGATCAACCAAGGAACAAGTGTTTACCATCTATCATGTTTATTTTAGACCCATCATTGTGTCAGACACAGGGTCACCCAATCAGGGGAAACACGGCCCCAGCTCTTAGACTGCAAAGCATTTGTGCATCATTTGAATTGAGATGTGTTCATTCAAGCTTAATGTCTATCTCTTTTGCACATCCAGTCATCAATTCTGTGGCTTCTGCCTCCTTAATAATCTTTCAAATCTGCCCATTTTATTACATCTCCAGTATCACCATGAAGACTTATCACAGTAAGTTCTTAACTGCTCTTTTTGTATCTAACTCTGTCCTTTTTAATTCATTCTTAGTAATATTTTGGAAACAAAATTGAGCATTTTAAACTCTTTTGGATGTATATTTAACTCATGCTAAAGCCCAAGCATTATCATCATAATACACAAAATCCCCTAGGAGCTGATTCTTCTTAACTTCTGGCTTGGATTTTTTTGCTCCTTTCCCAAATACTTCATTCAAATTAAACATCATCTAGTTTTCTGGGTCAGAAAGACCACTTGCTCCTCCTTCAAAATATATATATTTTTTAATGTTTTCTCTGCCTAAAACAGTGGTTTTCAACCTTCCTAATGCCATGACCCTTTAATACAGTTCCTCATGTTGTGGTGACCTCCCCTTCACTTCATGAACTAGCAACGAAAATAATCTTCTGGTTGGGGGTCAACACAACATGAGGAACTGTATTAAAGGGTCCCAGTATTAGGAAGGTTGAGAACCACTGGCTTAGAACATATTATTTCCCCTCACCATTTATCTGATTCATTCTAGCAGTCTGTTGAGAAATCAATTTCCATTATGTCTTTTTTTCACCCTCGCCTTTTCCATGCTATCAATTAGTTTCTTCTTTTATGTAAACTCTGCTTGGACACCTCTGTCTGATGCTGGCCTACATAGTTCTGCCGTTCTCCATGAGCATGTGTTAGTTTTTCAAAGTCAAAGATCCTATTTTACTCGTCTTTTGGACCCTTGCACTACAAAGAATTTGGCACATAGTTATCTGTTCGACAAAGTAATGTTTGTTGAATAAATAAATGAATAGACTCAAAACAGAAAATATATTAATTTTGTCTTAATTTTCAAATTTCCCACTTTTTTCCTTCAACTACCAATTATTCCTATTGAGAGATCTGATTTTTTAGTGTTGATTTCTGACATTTTTAAGCAAAATGTTATGTTTCAATTATTAATCATATATTTATAAAAGAATACTAGGCTTCACCAACTGTAAAATCAGCTGTACGACTCCATGAATTCTGAGGTATATTTTAATCTACTGAGATGTTAACATGCTGGAAGGAAATGTATGTCTTATGATCAATTAAATAAACTTCCTTACAGCCTCACCAGCCTTACACAGCTTGGCTTTACGCTGTGTTTTATATTCATTAATTTTCCTAATCCTCACAATAGGCCTATAAGGAGGGCACGTATATTATTCTTACTTTAAACTTTTTATTTTTTTGAACTGATATAGATAATTTTTATGAGTTTTTATTTAAAACATTTCTACTTCTTTAAATATTTTGTTTTCTATATTTAAGAAAACTATTTTTCCTTTAAGTTAACTGTAACTTATAGCAATTTAGTAAAGCGTACTTTTGCTAGTAAAAATTGAAACATTCATTTTTTCTTTCTACATTATCCCTCCAGAACTTAGAGTATTAATTGGTATTTTTATTTTTGTGGCTGTCTAGTTATTCATAAGTTCATAAGAATATGTTCTCTTTATAACAACTGGAAGCATTAAATATATTACTAAAGCTGTGACTATAATGTCATATTTTCTAATATGACCAGTTTTAAGGAGCTACGGTTCTTTTATGGAGACAATAAAATCCCTCTTGGAAAAATTGTCTGGGCTAAAAAGGGTTTCTACCTATTCAGGTGAGAAAAAAATTGTTACTTCCTAGCAGGCCCAGGAACCTTAGGATATTTTGGGGACCCTGAAAAGAAAGGAATTTATTCAAATCTGTAGGTATTGCAGGCAAAGTCTGATAGTGAGTTCTTGGCATGTCTTCCTGGACTTAAGAGGGTTTTAAAAGCCTAACTTAAGTTTCTTTTTCAAAAATTCCTACAAAACAAATTTAATTATTATGAGTGCATGATAGTTGTATATCTTTACAAAAATTTTTAAACTATATTCAAAGACAGGTAAAGTTTATAAAGTTAACCATATTGGAAGTGGCAATGCTAGGCTAGGATTCAAGTCTATCTTACTTGTTGTCTGTCTGACATATTCTTGATATTCATTTATTGGTCTCAGTACCAAGAGGAAAACCATGGAAAATAATATTGTTTGTCGTCACTCTAGAATATACCTTTCTTGGTTTCAACGTACACAGTCATGCACACATAAACACAAATCCACAAAGCATTTCTATATACTGTATATACATTTCTTTAAATGTATCTATTTAGCAATAAGATTAATTTTGCATGTAAACTATAAAGAACCTTCTATAAAATGGGGACATCTCAAAGATTGAAGAAAAGGAAGGGTAAGTAGGACTGAGGAATGAGTATTAGCCTGGAGTGTTAATGATATCTGGGGGGAGGCATGTTAGGGATGTCATATGTTTTCCATGCAAATGTATTTTATTCCAAATATAAAAATATTATATGATTTATAAATATTTTAAAGAAAACTTATATTTAAAGTATAAATACTTAAAATAGATATATTGATAGCCTATCCAAATAATGAGGTATAAATAATTTTTTAAAATTCTGGATTTCAACATGTTACAAGGGAATTGGACCAATACAATGTTGAAATCAACACCACACATTATAGATTGTGAATTCTAATACCTCCACCATTGGGGAAAATATATCTGAGCCATTTTATTATTTTTAGTTGCTTGCTATTCCCCACATCTCTATAATCATTGGCGTACATATAAGCACATATAAGTAGACACATCTCATCCTCTCTTTCCACATCCAATTACTGTCATCTATATAAAAACATTCATGGAGAATGAGTCCTCCTATAATTCTACTTTTTTACTTTTTTGATGGGGATCACATTAATCCAGTGTTCTTTATTAAACTCATCCCACACACGACTTCCTCGAGGAAACCTTACCTAATTCCTTAACGCTAACATAACAGTCTGTGCCCATCTCCACCAGGGTTTACCCCATACACACTTGTCAGTCTCCTGGACTGTGGTTTTCTCTCACGCAGAGCCTAAAGCTTGTTTACTTCCACATTCCCAGAATGCCAGAGAGGTGCATTGTACTACGTACATCTAACTCTTTTCCTTGGCTTTCCACATTAATCCAGACATTTAGCCTAGTGATTCTCAAGTACAAAGGGAAAGTACTCCTCCCTTGGACTAAGTATCAGAATCCACTGGGA
This sequence comes from Loris lydekkerianus, assembly GCA_963574355.1. Lineage (NCBI taxonomy): Eukaryota > Metazoa > Chordata > Mammalia > Primates > Lorisidae > Loris > Loris lydekkerianus. The sequence continues at coordinate 16,422 of CAUYPK010085642.1, read as the reverse complement.
GCTTTTGCAGCCAAGCACAGGCTTGCTGGTCTTCTTATATTTCTTGCAAGGATGCACAGCCTCCTCCACCTCTCATAGATTCATCAAAGCTGCTGAATTCACTGTACAGAGCAGCAAAAGGGAATGTGCACTAGTTCTTAAGTACATCTAGGTAGGAAAAAAAGAGAAGGATCATTGCTCTAATTCTACAGAATCGCACATAGATCTTTTAATGCACTGCACCTCTGTGACTTTCCATATCCTGTCCTCACCCTCTTCCCACTTGACTAATCCCTATTAGTTTCCATGTCCTTGACCCAATATTACCTCTCTCAAGAAGTCTTCTCAGACCTCTTTTTGCTTATTTGGATAGACTACTCAGGATTCTTCCAGTGCAATGTGTATAATTGTCATAACACATTATCTGTATTTGCTATATTTGTCCAATTCACTAAATTGTAAGCCCCTTGGGTTCAAGAACTATGTTTTTAATATTTCCATCATAAGGTCTTATAATGACAATAGGCAAATAGTATGAATCTGAAATTTGTTTACTGATAGATGAATAATGTGATACATAAATTAATATTCAACCTTGAACAAGTTGGTACAGAAAATAAAATAGAATTGCACAACTTAGAAGCCATGTTTTCATGGCTCCAAGTTATATCACAGTTAGAAAAAACTGGGTGCGACATCTGTGATTGGCCTCGCTTGGATCATATGCCCAGTGTTAGACTTCCCCTGTGGCTGAAAGGATCATGGGACATCAATTGTCTCATGTTTGGCCACATGTCCACCTGTGTGGGCATGAGCAGGAAGGTAACACAGCTACTGTAGTGAAGAACAGGTTCGTCCAACATACAAAGTCTTCTCAAACAGAAAAGTATGAGTCCCTCTAGTATAATTTAAGCATCAGCTATGCATTCACCCCTTTCTGGGTGAATCCTGGGGGTTGGGATTATAATGTCCTATTTTTTACATCTATAGATATATTCTGGCATGAGCATTCTTTGCTTTAATTTTATAAAGTATCAGAGTTTTGTTAATAAATCAAGCATTTTCGTTTAATTTAGTTGCTGCTGCTTAAAGAATTACAATCAATAGAGAAATTTACATATTAACTTTATCTATTTTATGAATTATCAGACGATCAATTTCATAAACAGAAGAAATTGATCGATCCTCTGTTAATTTTCCGAAGCCAGGTAGCTCAGAAGTTTTAAAACTGGGATTAGAAGTTTAGATTGAGGCTATAGTCTGAGTACAAGCTCTTTTCCTTGCACTACCTTGTCTTCCAAAGATGACTCAGAAGCAATGAGGTAGAGAAAGTAAGCAGGGCACATGCACTCTGGGTCAAAACAACCCCACATCTGTGTCCTATACTGACACCCATGAATAACACTCAATGCAGTGGCAAGGGTGGTTGAAAGAATTTATGACAGGTTTATGATCTTCAACAATCTTAAAGAATATAATGAAAAGGAGAAATAGAATAATTGAATGTTTATTAGAAATGTTAACAGCAGTGGGCATAATGCATTAGAAGATTGAGCAGTATAAGCAAGAAGACCGGATAGGAGACTTCTGTGATCACACGGACAAGGAATAACGGGGTCTGCAGAAGGTGGACATTGATGAAGAAGACAGAGACAAAGTTAGTAAACCAGTTAATATGAGCACGGTCACTGGATATAAATGTTTGAGGAGAAGGAATGAATTAGGAAAGTTCCCGTGTTTTACTCTAAGCATGTGTGTAGCTAAAAGTAACATTTGCTGTATATGAGAAATAAAGGTAGAAAGGCTAATTTGGGGTGAGAGAAAAATGAGTTTAATTTTGCATGTTTGATTAAGACCATGATGGCAGACCAGACGCAGCCCGCATGTGCCACTCTTAAGGAGAAGACCTAAGGCTGCAAGGAGGTGTTCCCTTGTGGATAGTGAATCTTGCAGAGAACTTTATGAACCATCAGAGAAGGGCCTGGAGACACGGAAGGTGAAGGAGAGGGAGGAGGAGGGAGCCAGTGCCTGGGGGAAGCAGCCACACGTGGGAAAGGGTCAGACAAAACCCCCAGGGCTCCATGCTCTCCCTATGGATTCTACATCTTAGATTGTGAGGGGACTTTCTGATTATTACTAATAAAAAAATCATAATATTTCAGAGCCTCAAAACTTTCCAAGGAATAGTTTGGAAACTATGAAGTAACATTGCCCCAGAGACCAGGCCCAGCAGGGCTCACTGGCTTCCATTCCCAGGATGCTGTGATGGACCATTCTGAGCTTGCAGGTATGGAGCACCAGGTCTACATGGGGGTCAGCTTTAGCACAGTGGCCACCACATCACCCCTGCTGGTCCAGGGAGATAGCAGGGAAGACAGATTCTCTCATGTGCCCCATGCCTGGGAGTCATATGTCACATCCACCTCACCACCAGGGTGTTTAAGCAGAGCAAATACTCACTGCCCTCAGCTTCTGCCAGCACCACTTGAGAAGTGTGTCAGCAGCAGCCACAGCCATACCTGCCCGGGTAGAAAAGCCTGGCTGCCTTGTACTCTGCCTGTTGTCCCCACTCTGTCCAGTCCCCTGCCTGCCGTGCTATGTGGCACCCTTCCTGTGGGGGCCACTCATGCTCCCAAGTGCCACCACAGACCAGCCAGTAATGAGCCATCACCTGTCATATGCCTCCACTTCGCACACAAATCTGGGTAGAGTTAATGCCCACAGTCCTGACACCTGCAACCACTGTCTAGATAGCTTCACCCAACCTCCACAGCCACTACCATCGAGGAGACCCAGGCAGAGCAATCTCCCAAGTCACCAGCCTCTGTTCAGAAGGACTCACTTAGCCACCACCCACACTTTCCACAGCTGCCTGGGGACCAACACTCTAATCCAAGCAAATATTCCCCAGCTTCACCCTGGACTAAGCAAACACAAGGGAGAGAACGGCACAGGAGAATCATTGCATAGGCTCTCAGCACAATAGCCATGTTCCTGCCAGTTCCGTCTTCTTGAGCAGGACACAGATGAGCCATCCAGGGAACTCTCCTCCCAATTCACTAATCAGGAGACTTCCAAGCAAAGGAGAACAGGTGCTTCTCTCCTGAGCTGAGAGAAATGTTTCAGATGAAAAGGAACCAGCATAAGAACTGGTTATGGGACCATAAAAAAAGAAACCAAGCTAGTTCAGCACCCACAAGGAATCACACAAAAGTTCTACAGCAGTGGACTCCAATATAAAAAGTAATTCTCTAAATGTCAAATATGAAATTCAGAGTATGTGTGACAAATAAGATGAATGGGCTTGATGAGAAAGTTGAAAACCAACACAAAGAAGCCAAAACAATTAATAAATAATATTTAAGAAAATGAATGAAAAATTCTTTAAAGAGATAGACAACATAAAAAAAAAAAAGGTTTAATAGAACTTAAATGATTTGGGAAAACTGGATAGCCACATGCAAAAGAATGAAACAGGATTCCTGTCTTCATCACATACAAAAATTAATTCAAGATGGATAAATGACTTAAATCTAAGGCATAAAATTCTAGAAGAATGCATAGGAAAAACTCTTCCAGACATCATCCTAGGCAAAGAATTTATGACTAAGATGCTGTAGACAAATACAGCAACAACAAAAATAAATAAATGGCAATTAATGAAATCAAAAGGTTCTTCACAGCAAAGGCAATAATCAACAAAGTAGACAACCGACAGAAATGGGAGAAAATATTCACATGCTGTACATCTGACAAAGGACTAATATCCAGAATCTGTGAAGAACTCAAATAAATCAATGAAAAAACCAAGCAAACCAACCAAAAAGTGGGCAAAAGACATGAGAAAAGTTTTTTTTTTTCCAAAAGAAGATAGACAAATGGCCAGAAAAATATGAAAAAAATGTTTAACAAAATTAATCATCAGAGAAATGAAGATTAAAACAACTGCAAGATATCACCTTATCCCTGGAGAATGGCCATTATTAAAAAGTAAAACAATAACAACAACAACAACAACAACAACAAAAAACAATAAATGCTGGCATGCATGCAGTGAAAAGGAATGCTTATATTCTATTGGCAGGATTGCAAATTAGTACATCTTTGGAAAACAATACTGAAATTTCTCAAAGAACCAAAAGTGGTTTTACCATTTGATCCACTAATCTCATGACTGGGTATTTATTTACCCAAAGGAAAAGAAGTCATTTTATCAAAACGACACCAGCATCTGAATGTTTACTGCAACGTAATTCACAGTTGCAAAGATACGTAATCAACCTAAGTGCCCATCAGTTAATGACTGGATAAAGAAAAGGTGGTATATATTTACCATGGAATACTACTCAGTCATAAAAAGGAATGAAATAATGGTTTTTTGTTTTTTTTTTTGACGGAACTGGAGACCATTATCCTAAGTGAAGTATCTCAGGAATGGAAAAACAAATATCTCATTCTCTGTAACAAATGAGAGGGGAACAATGGGTATACGTGGGCACAAAGAGATACATGCAAAGGACATTGGAAACTAAGAAAAGAGGGGGACAAAAACTTATTTATAGGGTACAATGAACACTATTCTGGTGACAGGCACACTAACATCCCTGACCATAGCATTTTACAATTCACCCATGTAGCAAAAAGACTTGTATCCTCTTAATATTTTGAAATTTAAAATATAAGTAATTTTTTTTTTTTTTTTTTTTTTTTTTTGCAGTTTTTGGCCGGGGCTGGGGTTTGTAGCCATTACCTCCAGTATATGGGGCCTGTGCACTACTCCTTTGAGCCACAGGCGCCACCCAATATAAGTAATTTTTTTTTTTTTTTTAATTTGTACATTTGACTACAGGGTATCAAATGGGATAGCCTTGCAAATGGATAGCTAGTTTAGTATTCTGGAGAATTGTCTCACAGTCACAATAGAGAAATGGAAGCCATTTGTCAGCCTCAAAAGAAAGGTCCCTTTTTGAGTAAAGTTCTATCTATGCTGCCAATAGCCAATGTTATTTATTTAAACCTTGGCATAAACTGGGACAGGAGTGCGGGATAGCAGGGATTAGGAAATATTGTTAAGAGTCAGCAGCAAAATGAGTAAAACTCTCCTGGGAGGGAAACAGCTGAGCACCCCCAACTCTTGTGCATTTTCCCCATGAATGACAGGAGTAGGGGGATCACCAGGCTGGTGGGAAGGACTGAGGCAGGGACTACGGCAAGAAAGGAACCCAGAAAATGGTAACATCTCAGAGCTAGGCAGAGCATGAGGGTCTATGAAAGATTCTGAGAAAGGACAAAAAAAGACACACACACCCCCCCCAGAGATTTGGAAGGAGGCAAATGAGGGTATCTGAAAAGAGGGGACAAGGCTCCGCATCAGACCCCACAGATAACACATGCAAACACAAATTATATATGTCCTGCTGGTTCAGTCTGTGGGAAAGTCTTGTTGACCTTTATTTTTTAGGAAGATTTAGGAAATAATAAATTTTGATCCAAATCAGCTGTGGCCACTGTGGGAGGTTCTGTGGGCTCCTCCAGTCGAGTCTGCTCAACTTTACAAACACAGCACCAAGGATCCCACAAACAGAACAGAACTCCACAAAAGGCCCAAACGCGCCTGTGCAGGTATCTCATAATGACAGAGCGGGTATGTCTTCTGCAGGTTCACCTGCTGAAAATGGTGGTTATTTTCTATCTACCAACCTCTTTTCTTTGTGAAATGTGTGACTGTGTGTCTGAAGCAAATTGGACTCCTCTGGCAAAATGTGTTGAATGGCAGAACTGAGCACAGGGCTCAGATTTTTGGCAGCTGGATAAGACCAAAGGCTGAGGGGATGTCCGATGCTTCCCACTGCAGTAAGGTTTCTCACCCAGCCAGAGACCTGGAACAAAGCCCCGAGCAAGGCAGCCGCCCCGCACGCACACAGGCACTGTGCAACTGCCGGAAGGAGAGAATGAAAGGCTTTCAGTGCTAACCTCAGCCTGCTTCCCCCTTGTGTCTTCCCTTGTCTCTCTGCCTTTTTGAATTGCTCTCTGTACCGCAGGATCCGCTCCTTTTAATCTTTTGGTGTGAACCTGTCCCACGGAGTGCTACAGTGAAGTAGTGCAGAATGAAACCAACTCCTTTAACTTCCTTTTGTCATAAAGTAGTCACAGAGCAAAAGAGGAAGAAATAAAACGTCCATGTAACTGGCAGGAAGGTCCACTAGATTCCAACTCCAGGGGGCTGGCTTGGGCTCACCTGAAGCTGACACCTGCTGAGGCCACCCTGTGCTGGGAACAGTCTGAGGAAAAGCTTCCCTGACAGGGACATTTGGGTGGCTTTCTAGGTGGATTCTCCCTGCCCAGGGTGGCCAGAAGGAAACTGGGCAGTTAGAACTCTGGTCACTGGTCACTGGTCACAAGTAGATTTAGCCCTTTACCCTGTGGGACAATATGAATTAGTAATCTGTATTCTGTCATGACATGGAATGGACACATCTCACCTAGGCAGTTGGTTTGAACATTTTATGCTGGGGCTTTGGCTAGAGAAAAAATCTGCAACATCCGGGGGAATGAGTAAATGTTGGAAGACAGATGACACCCCTGGATGAGCCAGTGTTCCTGGCTTTCTGCAGCCAGGTGGAGGGAAAAGGGAGTCTAAGACAGGAGAAGGGCTTCACTACCGTCAAGCAGCAGAGGGGAGCAAGCCAGTCAGACACTAGAGAAACTCTGTCCTGCTCACTGTCTCTACTTCATGCTTGGTCGCGACACAGGGAGAAACGCACACGAAGAAAGAGCAACCAGGACACAGAAAGGCGTGCTGGGTAGTGGAGAGTGTATCTCCGGTGCAGGGTGGACCTCACTTGTCCATCACTTGTTTATCAAACAGCTCCATGAAAACAGGCGCCACTCAGCTTTTGCTCACCTCTGCATTCCTCCTGTTTAGCCTACTACCTGGGACCTAATGATAACTCAGTGAGTATTTGTTCAATAAATAAAAGAAGAGAAGCAAGCAGGAGACAGGAGGAATGTATCTCACAGGGAGTCAGTTGCTTAACGTTCTATAATCCTAGTGTCCTCATCTACGAAACGGAAGTAAATACTGTACATTAATAAAGAGTGGGTGAGAGGATTCAAGGAAACAGAATATATATAACAATTATTATCAGTGTCTGGTTCACCAGAGGCACTCAATAAATACTACTTACTGCACTGATCAGTAAAACTTTGGAAATACCAAATGAAAACGATTAAATGCCTGGAGCATTAATCACACGTGATCTGGAAGTGAGGACAATTACACAACAATGTTGAATAGTGGTAGGACATACTATGTACCTGCCCTCAGTATGTATTTCCACAAGTGATTGGAAACCTATTACATACATATATATATATATATATATATATATATATATATATAATCTCTCCTGGGAAGACAAGATAAGGAAGGTCAAAACATGTGTCTTTTGAACTAACTTAAATATATATCTAAGCTTTTACTTTAAAAAAGTAGGAAAAAAATTCTAACTTCAAGGACATATCCAATATTATTTGAAAGCCTAATAATAACAATATAATAATAATGAAAATTATCTACCAATTACTATTTAGAATCACTCACTGGGTAAACATTTCTACCTCTGGGTTTATACAAAGAATAAAAAAATAATGTTTTACAGATAAACACTTGTCAGTGACTACTGTATGGTGGAAATTTAAATTTATTATATAAAAAAAAAAAAAAAAAGGCGAAGAGGAAGGCAAACTAGAGTATCCTAGAATCATGGCATCCTGGGGTTAAAAGAGTCTCTAAAACCGTATTTCCAAACACCAGGTGGCACACATATCTAGGTAAGATATGCATATGTCTTGAAGTATTTAGAAAGAATTTGGATTTGGCTGCACATAAGAACAGTCCGAAGGGGTCTTATCCTTCAGAAAGAGGCTGGAGAAAGAATGTGAGTGAGTCAGAGAATCAGAGAGAGCAGCACTCTGAGAGTCATGTTGACGGCTCCCAGAAGGGTCAGTTACATCCCCTGGAATGGGGGCTACAGAGCCGAGGACTTGTCCCTTAATTTCAGCACTGCCACTGAAAGCGTGAGACTGGATGAGTGACAGTGCTTTAACTCATTCCTTCCAAGTTTTTTCTACTATCTGAGACTGTGGCCAGCCACTTGTTAACTTTCCCAGAATGTCCATAATTGGAAATAATGTAATCTGTCCTAAGCTCCATAGGGCTATTTATCTCTTCTTATCATTACAACAAAATGCTACAGCCATCTCACAACATAGATTATTATAGGAACATAAGATATAGCTAATTATTTGTTTCTTATCATAACAATGTTGGATGACAAAGAAATAAAAATAGGCTAGCCTCTTCCCAAGGCAATTTTAGAACTCTAACGTGGAGTCATACTCAGTCTACTCTGATCTGCCACAAGCTTTGTAAAATGTATTCTTCTGATGCATTTTTTTTTTTTTTTTTGGTTAATGCACAGATATCCCCTGCTGTTGCATAATAGAGAAAGCCCGCACAGAACCTCCCTTTGTCACAGAAGGCATTTCTTTTAAAGGGTGTTTGAGCAATCGGGAATACAGTTGTAACAATAAGCATCTCTGAGCTAAGTCTTCACTGGGAAACAAATGCATAGTAAACTTATTTTGGTCTTCACGTAAATGTATAACTCTATCTGGCCCTGACAAAAAGATTATAAGTGCTATTTTAAGAGTAGAAAATATCAAGAATCAAAGGAGAAGGAGACTTTACTATGTTCATAAGACAAAGCGTAAAGAATTGAAAAGCAGAGTTTCAGAGCTCCTACCACCTCTCAGACCCTTGGTTGTGGAAGAACAGAAATGAATCAGGAGAATCCTGGGTAGAGCAGGACTTATCCATTCATCAGACTGTGCAGCATGATAGGGTCCAAACAAATAATCATATCAGACCAATTCAAAGAAAGCAACACAGTTGGTTAATACGATAGACCATTAGAGAGACTTCCTAGAAAAAAGCAAGACTTAAGTACAGACTTGCAAAATGAGCAAAATTGGGATATTTGAGACAGAATTAAAAAGAGCATTTTTGGAGATAAACAACGAAAATCTAGTTATTATGCTTCTGTACAAAAGAAAGATGCTTCTGTGCAAAGGAAATAATTAACAGAGCTGATTTTAAAAAGTAAAGTCAATTCACTGCATTTTCTTCAGGGCTATATTCACTGGGAAATTTGTACCTTAGACTGAGGGAAATTATTTCACTGTGTTCATATGACCCCTAAACAACAGGTTTGCAACCTTTTAACACATTTTCATTCAATTGGCTGCCTTACAAGACTGAAGAGGTACACAATTAACTTTTAAAGAAGAAAGGTGAAATAGAGAATTCTTTTTTTTTTTTGCCTTGAGACAGGGTTTTACTATGTCACCCTGGGTAGAGTGCCATGGTGTCACAGCCCACAGCAACCTCAAACTTGTGGGCTTAAGTGATTCTCTTGGCTCAGCCACCCAAGTAGTAGAGAATTCTTAAAAAGTAAAAAATCAGGCAGTAAGATGGTACTTTTAAGATAGAAGGAACAATGTGGAACCAGCGTGATGAGAAAACTTATTGCTGCAATCTACTCTGGAAACTTTTAAAATACAAGACCCAAATTTATAAAACCCAATAATGTGATTTTCATAGTAAAACATCAGGAAAGAGAAAACATAACTGTAGTTTGGAGTGATTACAAAATCTTAAAAATCACAGAATAATGTTTCATGAGCTGCCCAGAAGGAACAACAGTAAAAGAAATACCAAAAGTTTTTTATTAAAGCCTGTGTATTATCACTCTCCCTAATTTAAAATTTAGATGCTAAAATTTAATGCTATCTATGATATCTTTAGCCTGAACACTGATGTTACAATATTTGGAGGCCTTTTTCAAATATATAAGCCTCAAGACATCATTCCAAAACATAAAGTGCACATATGCCATCAGATGTGTTCTAGATAAGATTGTAGAAACTCATTTCCATCAACTGCATCCTGCTTTAAATATTCTAGGGGAAAACGCCAGTGCAAAATCCTATCATAAACTGTAGAATCATTCCCTATATCTTGCTGTTTGTTTCAACATGTTCGAATATGTCGAGTTTGTTTAGCTAGAGGTTATCACTAGTGAGCAGCCCTCACTCAGTGAAAGACACTAATAGAAAGAGGTTTATGACCTTAATTCTTAAAGATTTTAAGGTCAATGTTTGATGCTAATGGTTGAATCATTCTCGTGATGAGCTAGAGAGCACTAAAGCAAGAGTTCATAGTCTCCCAGAAACCTATTCCAGCAAACAGGTCTTCAAGCAGTAATTTATAACATATGACCTAATCTCTTCTTGTAGTCCTTCTCCTCGTAGATAGCACAACTAACAGGTAATAGTTCTTCACCCCACACACACTCAGAAGTAAGATGCACATACAGACAGACACACACAGGCACACGCCTCCTCACTAGCCCAGTGGGAAACAGGGCAAATGGTGCTTTCACTTCTGTTACTCTACCTAATAGGCTGTGGTCTCTAACTATATTACTTAATGATACATTGCAGAGCCTTAAGCCAAATGTAGCAGACTACCTGTTTTTGTAAATAAAGTTTTGCTGAAGCAAAGCCTTCACCTTTGGCTACATATTGTCTATGCTTGCTTGCATGCTACTACAACAGCAGAACTAAATCATAAGGCCAGGACTTACAAAGTCTAAAATATTTATCATCTGGTCCTTTGTAGATTAGATTTGCCAAATTCCAATCTATAGTGTGAGTGCTGTAATGCATCAAGAATTCTGGTCTCTTAAACATGTCTAATTTCAGCGTTTCTCAATTAAAATGATGCAAAATGACTTCTGAAGTAGGCACACTTAGAATTTATTTCTAATCTAATTTTGGCAATGAGTTGCAGTGAATATCTTTGGATATTATACCCACCAATCCCTATAGCATTTGGCCACAGAAGAGGAAATTATATTTACTATGTATCTTTAATGTGGAGAGCATAGAAAGGCTCTTTTGGGTGGGTGATTAATTTTAATCTTCACAAAGTCATAGTGAACATCTAAATTATCTCCAATTTACAGGTAAATAAATAGAGATTCAAAAGGTTTATGAAAATTACCTACTGACACACAACTTGTATGAGGGGCAGCTCTATTTAATTCCAGATCCTTATTCTTTAATATGCAGGTTCTTCCTTGTACACCCTAAATATATGGTTCAAGCCTTTTGGAAAGCAAACTGGACAAAACACACAGACAACTCACATCCTGGATTGCCTCCCCCACCCAAGAGGCCTCTAAAATTTAGTTCTAAATGAATACTCTACTGTAAAGAAGATGGGTCTAATGAATACCAGTTAGTGACATTACAATAACAGCAGGGTCTTTTAGAAAACAATTATTCTAGCATTATATTAGGTGGAAAATGAATAATTCCACACACTATTTACTGATCTTCCAGAAATGGTCTCTGCATTGGAAGCGGCGTGCCACCGATCTCAGCTCCTCTTCCTGTGTTTTACTCTGCTCCACACAAATAAAATTTTAAAATCTCATTTGCGGTGTTCACAAGGAAAGTCTTTTGAAACAACTGCCATGCATTAGGGTTTCATGAACCACTGGGGTGTAATCAGACTGTGTCTGAAAATCACATTTCAGCTCTATGTACAATATGAGCTTGGATACTGCTACTAGGAAAGCCTGTGCTGTAAAGAAAATAAAGGTCTCAAATTGTTTGAGGACACAAATGGATTCTTAGTCAGAAACAACTTCTGAGAAAAGCAGATTTCTTTTAAAGAGATGCATCCACGGGCCTCATCCAAATGAAAATGTAAGGCATCACTCTTAAAATGACTGCTTTGATCTGGCAGAGGTCATTTTATTAGAAATAATGTCACTTGAGAGCAAAAATAGAGAAGGAAATTGCCATTGTAAAATTTTCTAGCCCAAATTAGAGAAAGTTCATTAATGGTATTTAATCAATGAAACTTCTGCATGGGCATTTAGTAATTATTAATTCTAGTAATGTTTACTGAGCTTGTTATGTGTTAAACCCTGGGTTATAGCTGAAGTTTCAAAGATTAAAAAAAAAATAATTACAATATATAATCAGAAATAAAAGTCAGAGAGGAGAAGAAGAAAGAGATAAGACCATTTCTCTGCAGACATACTGGAGACCATACCCTGGTAAACTAACTTACCTGTAGCTGGTGAAGTAGGAGAAGGCAGGATTGGCAAAATTGTAAACTTTCTCCATAATTAGAACAAAAACTCCTCTGGGACTATAGAGTTAGAGTGAAAGCCATTATAAACACCCTTCAGATAACAGCAAGGAACACACAGGTTTTCTGACAAATCATGGTTTTGGCATCAATTGAAAGTTAGCCATCAGTGAAACTCATCTGTTTTTATTTTTAGAGCTACTACTTGGAATTGAAAAATATATTTCCTCACATTGTAATTAAGCCATTTGTTTAATTCTCAAGCTCAGACGTAAGTGATTAGAAAGTAAAATGATCACTGACTGCAGCGAAAACCTAATCCATATACCCTGATTCATTTATCAAGTTACAGTTATACAACAAATGTTAAAATACAGGAAAGAAAATACTTCATATATTTCACTTCAGGAAATATTCACTTCATAAATCACATGTAAAGACATTGGTCATTGAGTGTGCCTCTTGCAAAATGTTACTTTATCACATAAATACTCTCATGAATCTCAATCGAGCTAGTTATTGCACTCATCATCAGATTAAACATGTTTTCCTTTGTTCTACAATAAAGACTGATCTATTTTAGCACAACATATTATAAATTCACCTAATGCATTCCAAATTGTTATCTGTAGTTTATACAGAAGCAAACACTGAATTCCTTTAACTCTATTGATTCACCAGAAAGGCAAACATCATCTCCATCATTTAGCAGCTGTTAACTGCAGGCAAGTTTTTAACTCCTGATTGTCAATCTCTTCATATGTAAAATGTGGAAAATAAAAATTCAGTGGACTGCAGCGAGGACTGCGTGGGATAATCTACATTTGAAGCAACTTAGCACAACACCCAGCACAGAAGAGTGGATCAACAAATAATAGCTATTTTTCCTTTACGAGAGATGCTGTGAGATGCATGTCTGTCTTCCAAGAACTGATTTTCTGCCATTACTATTTATCATTCAAAAATAGAGATGGGGCTATTTTCCTCTATAAGAAATCCAAAACCTCTAAGTATAAAAGGACTGGAGTTTGTGGGGGAAAGGTCCTATCCAAATGTGCAATAACCGCTGTAGATTTTACTTTTTTTTGTAATTCGCAGAGATGTTCATAGTTAACAGTCTTGCTAGACAGCCATCTTCAATGTGCAGTATCCAACCTGTAATACCATTCAAACCATTATTCTTTGATCACTACAAAAAAGAAAAAGAAAGAAAACAAAAGGAAAGATTGAAGAAGACAGGTGAGCCAAAAAGAAAGACAATATTGCTTAGCAATTAAGATTATAGTCTCTGGGATCAGACCAAAATGAGTATAAACTCGGATTCTGCCAATTCAAACTGTGTGAACTTGGGCAAAGGATTATTTCTCCCTGAGCTTCAGTTAACTAGGTGATAAAATAACATTGTGTTTGATATTTAAAATACTTTGTCTATAGAAGGGCCTCAATAAATAGTAGTTGAATGTATTTTTTCAATTGTATTAAATTATGGGAAGGTTCTAAGGGATTGACTTTAAGAGAAAAATCTAGTCTTGTGGAAATGACTATATACATAGTTTTTACAAACATAATATTTTATATACACAGAGTGCCAAAAATGTGTACACACACTTTAAGAAAGAAAAAACTATATTAAATTTGTAATACTTAAGTCACATATCACTTCTGCAATTACGAGAGGTACTCTCCGTGACTCATCTTTTGTTACTGGTGTATATTGAGTATTAACATTTTTATACAGGTTTTTCCCTTCTCAAAACGTGTATACATTTTTGGCACCTTCTGTGTATGGATATGTATATTTATACATTATTATGTTTTATACATATGTATGCAGTAGCCTACAGAATATCTACTCAAATTTTGCTTCAAAATTTAGCAGCTTTAACAAAATATGGAAGCTTTTTAGAAACTGGCTGATTTTTTAGAAAGGCTGACTCTTGTCAAGTCAATATCAATCAGAATCTGCAACAAGATCCTCAGATTATTTAATCCTCAGATTTGAATCAAGTTTTAGAGGCACTGGTCTAGAGGCTCTTTTAATGGTAATTGTTTTAGGGGTATAGCTGGACACAGTATCTTGGAAAACATGTACACATACACACATTAGCACATACCAATGTGCCGATATTCAACTAATTGGATTAAAACCTTTATATAACCAATAATGCAAAAATTGAAATAAAGTAATTGAGGATTGCTATGCCATAGAAGATTAATTTGTTTCTTTTTCTACTACCTGTTGCCTGTGTATACCACCATGGTCTCAAATTGTTCTTCACGATCATATATCACAATCATATGGGAATTATTGTAAATGTTGAATCTCAGGCACTAAATCTGTAAATGCAGTGCATCAAAATTCAGGAATGGTAGATGTAGAAAAATGGGAAGTACATACTCGCATTTTCCTTTTTGAAAGAATCCTTTAAAAAATACTGTTCTCTGGGACCCACCTTCAGGAATTCTGATTTAATTTACCTAAGGGAAGTTGGGGCATGGGCATTTTTCAAAAGTTCTTGAGGAAAATCCAATGTGAAATCAATGCTGGGAGCCATTGTTTTTCTATAGATCTAAACCTCACGCAAACATTCCCTCCTTACTAAGGACATCTATCTCTTCTCACTTTGAAACTAAAAATAATTTTAAAAAGAATCAGATGTTTAAAACACAAAAGCAACTGAATCAAATTATGAAACTTCGGATTTCTGCAAATTATCCAGGATGTCATAAAAATGATGTTGAAGAACCACATTCAGAGCCACTGACAAAGGACTTCCTGGCAGAGTTAGACAACTCAACCACAAGAGGAGATCAGGAAACTGATGTAGAGGATCATAAAAATACAGTTCAAAGGAGAATAATTTGAATTTCAAAAGATTAAGAGAGGTTCTTGGGGAAACGTCTGATATGCTGAAAGATTTCTGCAGGAGAAGAAAGGCCCTCTTCAGGAACATGACACAAAAGTCTCCCATGAAGTGAAGAGCTATGCTAATTCCAAACTTTGAAAAAAATACACTGAAAAAACGGGATTTATTTTTTTAGTCAGCTTCTGATAATCATTGAGTTTAATAAGTATGAAATGTCCTGTTTCCATAAGTATTAAATTTGACAACTGATACCTCTGACATTTCACTCCGACACTTCTCATTTGGGTTTTTTATTTATTATTATTATTTTATTTGTGAGGGTACAGGCTCATTCTTTCAAATGCTTGTTTTGGCTTGTGATTATCTTTCAAAGTTTTCTTAGAGCAGTTTTTGTGAAACCATGAAGAAGTCAAAAGTTCATGTAAGTTTTGAATACAAGTTCCACCATGAAACCAAAGCAGTACAGACAGTTCAAAACATCAACAAAAATTTTGGGAAGGACACGGCTAATGAATGCACAGTATGGTATTGGTTTGACAAGTTCTGTTCTGGTGATTTTAAACTTGAAAATGAGCCAAGTGAGCAATCTAAGACCAAGGCACGTAACGATGAGTGAAAGCTGTAGTGTGAGCAAATCCATCTACATGTGAATTATCAGTAAAGTTTGACATTACGAGTCCAATGATATGAAACAGATCAGCAAGGTGAAGAAGCTGGATAGATGGGTACCACATGAATTGCATGAGCATCAGAAAAGAAATTACCTCAAAGCGTGCCCTTCTTTGCTGTCAAAACATAAAGGCAAAACATTTTTACACTGTATTGTTATGTATGATGAAAAATGTATTCTTTTTGACAATCACAAGCATTTGGCACAAAGGCTGGAGAAAGATGAAGTGCTGAAACACAGCACAAAACCTAATATTCATCAGAAGTAGATAATGGTGTCTGTTTGGTGTCTGGTGCTGAATCCATCCACTATAGCAGTGGTTCTCAACCTGTGGGATGTGACCCCTTTAGGGGTGGAACAACCCTTTCACAGGGGTCGCCTAAGACCATCTGGAAAACACGTATTTCCCATGGTCTTAGGAACCAACCGAGACACTGCTCCTCTATCGGTCTCCGGGTGGTCCTCCCTCATGCAGATAAGCCCACATAGGAGTAGCCCCAGTGACATCATGGCGGCAACCCCATCACATACACCCCGTACAAATACAGGTGTATATGACAGGGTTGGCACCCTGATGTGCTTATGGGCACCAGTCACACACGTGTAGAGAGCAGCTAATGTGTGGAAAGCAGCTGCTGTGTTAAAAGCAGCTACTGTGTTGAAAGCAGCAGTATTGG
>CAUYPK010085640.1:0-25691 GCA_963574355.1 Loris lydekkerianus | reverse complement strand
CCCCCCGCCGCACCCCACACCGCGCGCACACCACACACTACCTAGTCCACAAAGGGCGCACTGCACACAGAAGGTAGTGCAGACCGTGGTCAGTGCACACAGTAGGTAGTGCACACCGTGGGCAGTGCACACAGAAGGTAGTGCACACCGTGGGCAGTGCACACAGTAGGTAGTGCACACAGTGGGCAGTGCACACAGAAGGTAGTGCACACAGTGGGCAGTGCACACAGAAGGTAGTGCACACGGTGGGCAGTGCACACAGTAGGTAGTGCACACGGTGGGCAGTGCACACAGAAGGTAGTGCACACAGTGGGCAGTGCACACAGAAGGTAGTGCACATAGTGGGCAGTGCATACAGAAGGTAGTGTACACAGTGGGCAGTGCACACAGAAGGTAGTACACACAGTGGACAGTGCACACAGAAGGTAGTACACACAGTGGGCAGTGCACACAGTAGGTACTGCACACAGTGGGCAGTGCACACAGAAAGTAGTGCACACAGTGGGCAGTGCACACAGTAGGTAGTGCACACAGTGGGCAGTGCACACAGAAGGAAGGGCACACAGTGGGCAGTGCACACAGAAGGTAGTGCACACAGTGGGCAGTGCACACAGTAGGTAGTGCACACAGTGGGCAGTGCACACAGAAGGTAGTGCACACAGTGGGCAGTGCACACAGAAGGTAGTGCACACAGTGGGCAGTGCACACAGTAGGTAGTGCACACAGTGGACAGTGCACACAGAAGGTAGTGCACACAGTGGGCAGTGCACACAGAAGGTAGTGCACACAGTGGGCAGTGCACACAGAAGGTAGTGCACACAGTGGACAGTGCACACAGAAGGCAGTGCACACAGTGGGCAGTGCACACAGTAGGTAGTGCACACAGTGGGCAGTGCACACAGTGGGTAGTGCACACAGAAGGCAGTACACACAGTGGGCAGTGCACACAGTAGGCAGGGCACACCTGGCAGGCTACTGTGAAAATTAAGTGAGACAACTTACTGACACCTGATAAACTGAGGAAGTTCAAGTCAAAGGCCAGGTTTATGATTTTGAAGACCCTGTTGGTGGGAAATAGGTCAAGACCCATGAAGTTGGGTAAAACAGGGGCTGCCCAGGCCGCCCCTCCTGCTGCTGCTCTGACTCATTCTCACCTGCCCCCACCACCACCAGGGCCCTGGACTGAGCTTTACAAGGGGCCCAGCCAGCTGCCCCACCCACCCACCCCCTCCGGATCTCAGATCTCCCAGCCAGGCTGAGAGAAAGCTGACTGCAGTTCCTTTGTCTGCCCAAAGTGGGAACATCAGGATGTTCCCATGCCCCCAACAAGTGGGTTAAGAGCCTTGGAAAAGAAGAGAAAGTTGATGAAATGGCTCTCAAGTGCTTTCAGCAGGGCTGGCAGCCCACAGACCTTGTCCCCATCCCACAGCTGCATGGGAAACGGTGCTGCAGCACCAGGGGACTCTGCCTGCATCCTCAGGGCATGCTCGGGAGGGACGGCCCCATTGGGCTCGAGGGCCTGGGCCAGCTGCAAGGCAGCTTGCACCGGAAACAACACCCTCCTCCCAGTCTCCCGGCCCACAGGCACCAGACGGAGAATGTGTGGCCAGCAGTGACTCCTAAGCACAGATTGTCATAGGGGCTTTGGACAAGGACCTCTGTGTCCTGCTCAGAGTCTCTGCTTTTTTAGGAGGCCCCGTGAGGGCCAGAGAAGGAGAGTTGGTCAGGGGAGTGTGTCATAGATGCTAGCACTGCCACCTCACTGTACCCTTAAAGGTCCAGTCATGACCCTCCAGCTGTCAATGACCATGCGGTGTGAGATAGAAAGGACCGGCCTCCCACCCAAGCCATGCCCTGCCCTCCCTATCACTAGTTTCACTGACTCCTGCCCTTTCTGCCTTCTTCCTTCTCTGGGTGAAAGAACCCCGTAGCAGATCTTTTTCAAGGCCGGCCCTGTGCCCAGCAGGTGGCAGAGAGTGGGAGGGACACAGGGTCAACACAGGTAGGGAGTGCATGACCTCTCTTCCCCAAAAAGGCAGAAAATGAGAGGCAAGAGTTCTGCAATGTGCGGTCTCCTCGTCTCTCTCTGAGAGTCAGTCAGCAAGCACCCACCTGCACCCACAGCTGAGCAGAGTACAGCCCTGTGGCCTTGCCCTCCGAAGGAAGATGGCTGTTGGTGCCCTGAGTCTCATGGTAGTGATGCAACAGTGGCCCAGGTGATCCGTGTGAGCAGCTTCCTAGGCAGGTGGCCTGCGAACCACGACCCAGAGCTGGGCTCCCCAGCTTCCCGGGGCTCACGAATCCTCCTGAAAATCTGCAGAAAGCTATTGGCAGCTATGGGCATTCACCTTCCTCACAGCTAATATGAACTTTCCCTCAAACTTAAGGAATTGCACAGGTCCTGTGAATCATTCCGCTCTGTGCATGACCCCCCAGAGGACCCCGTTCTAGACTGTCTCATGAACACTGGGCAGCATGGCTTGGGGCTGTAACTAGCAGGTGAGCAAGTCAGCTAAGCAGACAGGGAGCAGAGCCAGGTAGGTGTTCATAACCCGTCTTACCCCAGAGGGATATGGCAGGCTGACCGGTGCTGGGCTGACTCCAGCACCACTTAGCACACTGCCTGCATCCCCACATGAGCAGGGAGAGGAGCAGGGAGGGGAGACAAGGCTGCTTGCTGCCATCAGCCAGAGACAGCTGGTGGACTGGAAATGCCAGCACTCCTGTAGCCTCCTGATAACACTAAATAAATAAAGGTAATTTTCAAGTCACCAGTTAACAATGGCCAACTAGGCATTGGTCACGAGCAGTGACCAATGAATCACTCCATTACCCAGAAGCTGAGGGGGAACCACTGTCGTGAGCTTCCTTGCCTGCAGCCCAGGTCCCCATCCATGCAAGGGTGACCTGCAACACCCTGGTCCCTGGAGAGCCAAGCCTGTGCGTCTCCAAACAAGCCACAAGGCTGTGGGAGGGGCAGGTTCCCAAGGTTGTGGCCTGGAATCTCCTTGTGCAGCCTCTCAACCCGGCGGGACCCCACATCACCTCCCCTTTAGGCCCTGCCCCAGCCACTGCCAGGCCCTGGGACAAGATGCATGAGGCGGCCATCTGCGCTACATGGGCCTCTTGCTCCTGACCCCTCCCCCAGCCATAGCACCTGAGCAGCTTTCAGGCCCAGAGACGCAGGACTGGGACCACGGTGAGACGGGTGCCAACCCGGCTTGCTCTGCAGCCTCCCTGGATGGGCTTCCTGGGCCCACCCCTTTTCTCCCTCCCCCTGCCCCGGGGCACTGATCCTTTGCCACCATCCTTAGCATCCTGATATGTCCTGACTCCCCCACTGGGCCAGAAGTTTCCTCTAGACCCCAGTCTCCTTGGGGAAGCTCCCAGGTGCAGGACAAAGTGAGTTGCATCTGGGCTCCCTCTACTCCTTAGCTGGGTGACTCTAGACCTCCCTTAGCCTCAGGGTGTTCATCTGTGAAAGAAAACAATGCCTCTTACTTTACTGTGTTATTGTGAGAACAAAGACAGTAACTGTGCCCAGAAAAATGCCCAAACCAGGGCCTGAGACACCATAGGCACCCACTCCTGTGTGTCCCCATCCAGGAGCTTGTCAGAAGGTTCTGGAATTTTGATCCACGGCCCACCCAGGACAACCATCAAGCCCTCAGTGGCCTCAGGGACCCCTCGCTGCAGAGTGCAAGGGGCTAGGGTGGGGTTGGGGCTTCTCACTGCAGACTGCAAGGGCAGGGACCCTCAATGTAGAGTGCAAGGTCAGGGACCCTCAATGTAGAGTGCAAGGTCAGGGACCCTCACTGCAGAGTGCAAGGTCAGGGACCCTCACTGCAGAGTGCAAGGTCAGGGACCCTCAATGTAGAGTGCAAGGTCAGGGACCCTCACTGCAGAGTGCAAGGTCAGGGACCCTCAATGTAGAGTGCAAGGTCAGGGACCCCCACTGCAGAGTGCAAGGTCGGGGACCCCCACTGCAGAGTGCAAGGTCAGGGACCCCCACTGCAGAATGCAAGATTAGGGACCCTCACTGCAGAGTACAAGGTCAGGGACTCCCACTGCAGAGTGCAAGCTCAGGGACCCCCACTGCAGAGTGCAAGGTCAGAGACCCCCACTGCAGAATGCAAGGTCAGAGACCCTCAGTACACAGTGCAAGGGGCGAGGGTGGGGGTGGAGGCTCCTGGCCCTGCAGCAGGCGTGGGGCTGCCTAGGTGTAGGGATGGTGATGGGCTCACCTTTACACTTTCCTACATGCTAATTGGTGGCCTTATGGAACTACTTGAACTTTCTGAACCTTGGTTTCTTACTGTAGTGCACATGGTCATATGTTACCCCTGGATGTGAGTATTTAAAGGGCTTGACACAGTATCTAGGACCTGGCAAGCGATTCAGAAATTTTAGGGATTTTTGTAGTCTCCTGCCCCTCTGCCCTCCAGGCCTGTAGGTCAGAGAGCTTTCTGTGATCCTCCTGGGAGCACCCCCACCCGGAAGTGCCCCCTCCTCCTCCCCACAGAGTTCATTTCATCACTGGGAAGTGCCCTTCCATGCACACACCAGCTTCCTGCCAGAGGCAGCCTGCCCCTAAGGGCACGCCACGTGGGAGTTCTGCTGCTGGAGCACCTGTGCCCTTGGGGTATGACTGGTTCCCAGCATCCAGCAATTGTTAGGCTTTGTAACACCTTAAAGCCACATTCCTGGGTCAGATCACTTTCTAATAAAGTGTGTCCTCCAGGGAATGGTTGAAATGAGACACACAGGACTAGTAAGTTTTGATAAGAGAAGGACAGGGAGAAGAGAATGAAGGCCTGGGCAGGGCGGCCAGCAAGGGAACAGCCCCAAGAAGCCCCAGCTCCAGCCACCAAGGTGCCTGAGAGGACAGAGACTGGCATCTGTGTCCCCAGCCCCCACAGGCCCACTCAGGCCCTAATTACACCTTCTATCACTCTCCCACCGAGGCCGAAACAGGGACAGACGGCTAACGGAGCAGTGGCAGTGACCTTCACAGGCCACTTTATCTCCATCTAGCCCCCAACTTTCCCAGCACCACATTCTTCCCTCTGCTGTATCCCTGTCACCATGAGTAGTGGAATGGAGCAGCCCTGCAGACCTGGAGCCGGCCCTGGGATGTGGGGCCCAGGAAAGGGGCTGTAATCTTACACTGCAGTGATAGCAGGGGGATGTTCGGAACAGGGGACGCAACACCCTTCTGGTCAGGCCACACCTGGAATTTCAGATTTAGTTCCATAAACCGGATTGAAGGTGGATATTAAGAAAAAAGGAATAACCAAGCGGTTAAGATCTAAAGACTGAGTGAAATGAGACGGAGGCAGGACAGCGTGACAGTTAATAACACAGAACTCAGAGTCCTGGGTTCACATTTGAGCTCAGTAGATGCTCAGGGATATAAGTCAGAGTTAGTGCTGACAGGGCGTTAGCATCAGCCACTGGGGCGCTGCTGCCACTGGGCCTGTATTTGGGAGGGGCCCCTCCTCTTAAGAATAAGGCACAGGAGAAAGAAGAGCTTTCGGGTAGTAACAACGCAGGGCCGCAGCACAGCTGGGACACAGGACAAGTCCAACATGCACTCCAGGCACCCGGGAGAGGTGCCAGTGAAGGCTGAGGCATAGGGCACACTGGTTAGAAACAGGCTGGGGGGTAAGGGGCTGCACTCACACCTGGGGGGGGTGTCTGCATCATGGAAGACTCGGGGTGCCAGAGACAGAGGACGTGCTTTGGATCCAGAATGTGGGGTTCTTAGCCCAGCACTGCCACTGATGAACTGTGTGACCATGTGCCAGTTACTCAACCTCTCTGAGTTTCTTTCCGGGACTGTCAAAAGGGGAGACAGAACTCAGCAAGACACCTGGCGCACAGCCCCATATAGAATGCCAGCTCCCTCCTGGTGGTGACAGTCACACGGTTCCCAAGCACATAGGACCGCCCAAGTGGCAGATGCTGGGTGGCTGTCACAGCCCTGCCGGCCTTGACCAGTAGCAACGCTGGTCACGGACAAAAGCTGGCCGTGTGCCCGAGTCCAGAAGAGTCAGAACACAGCCCATGGCCCACGCAGGCTGCGGCTTCTGTCACCTCCCATGCAGGTGCTGCCGCGGCTGACAGCCTGGCCGTCTCAGCTCTGGAGGGTTTCGAGAGCCCTTCATCTGCCATCACGTTATTTGTTGTCCCTGTTGTCATGATGAACAGAAGAGAAATATTGTCTCCAGCCAGAGCCGCAGGAGGCGGACCCCTCAAGAGGCCGTGGCTACAGGCGGCAGTAATTACCTGGTTGGGAGACGTTTCCTAAGCTTGCCAGGAGGAGACCAGAAATGCAGAAAGTTCACAGGTACCCCACAGATTGGGGAAAATCCTGGGGGCTTTGTGGCTCCCTTGAAGAATGGGTCCTGCTCCACAGCCCAAATTGCTTTTCTCTTTCTCCCTGCAGCCAGCTCCCTGCTGCAGTGACTGATGCCCTAGTCCCCCACGCCCCTTCCTCCCAACCTCTGCTCTGTAGTTCCAGGAACAAAATTCCAGCCTCACTCAGCGCTCCGATGGCTTGACATATATTTCCCAAGCACACCCAAATTGCCAGGCTGTGCTCTAACTGCCCGGGGGTCATCAGGGAGGGAGAAGCTCCCTGCCCTTATAGGTTTCACCTTTGAACTAGGGAGATAGACTCCAAACAAAAAGCACAGTAAATGGGCACATTGCATAGAATGTTACACTGTGTTAGGCACGGGGAAAACAGCAGGGTCAGAGGATGGGAAGGGCCGGCACAGGCTTGGGACTCCAAAAGGAAATTTCGACAAGGACTACTCTCTTTCCCTCCCTGCCCCTGGGCCCGGCAAGGCCCAAACCTCTCCAGGTCTATTCCAGGGAAGGAGAGTCCCCAGATTCCCACCCCTACCAGCCAGTGTAGTCCCCCAAGGGCTAACATTTTGCAAATAACTTTTTTTAAAAAGATCTTTTATTGTGGGAAAATCTCATTGAGGCCTCTCCCCAAGGACACGAGGACCAAGTGCACTGACTTCCCTTCTGTAGATGAGGAAAGGGGCTCAGGGAGGCTGAGGCAGGGGTCACGGCTCTCCTAGATGGTGGAGCCAGAGCGTGAACAGGACTCCACGCCCCACCCGAGCTCCTGCCACACCCTGATCTCTTTCCATCCCACGATGATCCCATGAGCCAAAAATACTAACGCCATTTTGCTGATGGGAAACTAAAACTCAGAGAACTTAAGTAACTTGCCTAAGGCCACACAGCTAGCAAATGTCAGACCCACCTCTGCCTCATGGTCGGGGATTTCTCTGGCACCCACGATGGGCTCTTCAGGTCAGCCTCTCCCTCCTGCCCTGCCAGCACCCGGCCCAGCTTTCCGTGGAATCATTCATCCCTTGCATTCAATCACCCCGTGAACCCTTAGAAGGAGAGAAAAGGTAGATGGCAGTAAGAATTGTGCTCAACTATTTTACTTAAGTCATAATCATTCCTAATCTGAATTTGCTGGAATGTATTACACAGCCTAATCATTCACATATATTGTGCTGCGGTTTCAATTTGGTGAAAAGTAAAAGCATTCAGAAGCAGAAATATATTAAATGAACATCTCTGGATTGCCGTCCTGCAGTCAGATAAAGCACAGCGAGGCTTTCTGATGCGGGGTGCCGCCTGCTGCGCTGTGGGTGCATTTCTGGCTCCTTTCTCACACACAGTGGGGGGACCAGGGGAGTCAGGAGCACAATGAATCCTCTCTAAGTGGGTTGGGGGGAGGGAGGGCTGGGATGGGCACATGGTGAGCCCAGCACTCACCACTGCTGATAGGAGGCCACCCCGCCAGGCGCAGCCTGGAGCCTGCCCTGACTCAGCACTGCCCCAGTGCAGACCATACACGCCATCCCTGAGGCCAAACATCTCTTTCCGCCTCCTGCCTGTGCACCTGCTATTTCCTGAGCCCCGTCTTCATCAGCCTGTCCCCTGTTTGTCCTTTAGGTTCTAGCTATGATGTTGCTTTCCCTTGAACATTTTCTAGGAAGTGCCATGTGTGGTTGGCGGTTTTCCCTCTTCAGGGCTTTGCGCTGGGGCCCCTCTCATCACAGCGTCCATCCACTGCATTACCTTGCCTGCTGGTCCTCGCCAGGCCAGGATCATCACTCACACTAGACTCCCAGCCCTCTCAGGGGACTGTCTTGTTCACAGTCTTGTCCCCACCCTTAGCCATAGTAGGTGTTCAGTAAATTTGCATTGGCTGGATCAGCAGCCCCAGCTTTGCACACCAATTTCCCGTCCTCATAGGACCATCAGGGCCCTGACACGCACCTGCCCCAGGGCCTCCCTGCAGGCTCAGCCAGGTGCTACCCTCATCTGCATGACTCACTGCCAAGGACTCTCCTGCAGATCAACAGCCAAGCGCTGTGGACCACACCCCAGCTCCTGACTCTGTGCTGCCAGCACGCCAGCTTGTGCTGTCTGCTTCATCGCGGCCAGGCGGCCCCACCAGAGTCCTCGCAGTCCAGAGGAATGATACGCTTGACGTGGTGTTGTAAAAATCATACTAGAAGCTGAAATACCTGAGTAGCCCTCACATCTGCTGTGTATAATTGTGATCCTGAACAGGTTATCTGGTTAATCTCTATGAGCTTCTGCATTAATGTCTATGAATGGAAGGTAACAAGCCTAGCCACATCTAATTGCAGTTATGAAGAGCCCACTCATGCCGAGGCAAGTGTGAGGGTGTATATGCTGAGGGGTGCAGTGGCCATGTGAGTAGGGGAGCCACAAGAACCCCCACCAGTCCCTGTCCAGTGACAGGACTCAGTAAGAGAATCCCGGATATGGTGGCAGCCACCTGGTTCCAGTTGGATCACCTGGTCACCTGCTCACTCTGTGGTGCCTCAGACCAGGACAACGGTAGCACGGAGCAATGTGCTTCTCATCAATTTTCACTCCGTGCTCCTCGTGAGCAAAGACATGTGGAGAGGGGCCGCTCTAATTTAAGGTCCTCAGGTGCCTATTCTGGGCCAAATGTGTTGCTGTGTTTTCCCAAATGCGCCCTAAAATCTGAGCTCATCCCTCACATCCCACCATCGGAACGTGCCACGTCCAGCATGCCACGTGGCGCTCTCCAATAGAGAGTTTATTTTTAAAGAAAGGAGGTAAAGAGTAATGTTCCTGCTCCAAGCTTCTGAGGGAGCTAGGGAGGCAGACGGCCATTACTCAGGCTGGAATCCTGCCAGCCTTATGATATCACATTTATTTGCCAAGAAAAACACCTCCCTCCTTTCTCTCAGATCGCAAGGAAGCTGAAGCCCAGCTCCAACCACGTTTTCTGCGGTAGTTTTAAGACATTCAGATGGAACTTAATGACAGTGACAGCCGTTGGCGTTTATGCAGCACCTTTTAGCTGGATGGCCCCCAGAGAATGGCGACCATCCTGGGCAGATACACAGGCAGGCGTGAAGTGCAGCCGGGGTTCCTCTCTCCACATTCCTTAGAGGCGGCTCCCTGGGCTTCTGCACCATTTGGCACACAGGTGGGGTCAGCAAGCAGCTTTCCCGTCCAGTCTTCTGTGTCCAAACACTGTTAAGAAAACAGGGTTTTATCATCCCGCTAATAAAACCCTGCAGAGTATCTTTATAAAGGTTCCATCACCATGCATTCCAGAGAGTTCTTAAAGTCAAAGCTGCCAGCTATCTGGTTTTATGGAGTTAAGTGCACATTACTGGGGTTCTGGCCTGTTGATTTCGAACCACGTGTGGTAGTGGCAACTGACCTCCAACTTTAAGGGTGTCATGGTGGGGAAGCTCTCTCCAAATCTAAACAAACCCCTTCCCCCCCCCCCCCTTCAGCTTCAGTCTGGTAGAAATGGGCCAGGAGCTGATAGTGCCAACATCTGATAGTGCCCTGAAGGAGAGGAGGAGAGCCGAACCCACGTGGAGAATGCAGAGGGCCACCTATACTTAGCTCTCTGCCTGCCTGGACACCAGGCTGGGTCATGCCCAGGAGACTGGGATGCAGTCAGAGGGGCACGTACAGAATAAGCTTTCAGACGACTCAGAGTAATCCACTGCTCTGTGGGGAAGAAAGGACAGGAACCCTCTGAGCAGGCCTCAGGTGGGAGTAGGTTTCCCTGGGCTTAGAAAGCGTCCACGGTCAGCCAAGAAGAGCAGGAGGGTCTAAGACCAGAGCTGAGGGTGTCAGATGGAAGATGCTCCATTCACCTGTCAGACAGGGTGAGCTTCGTCCCAGAAGCAGCAAGGGAAGACTGCATCAATGAGGGTGGCCAGATGGTGCAGAGCTTCTAGGATCTAGATTTAGACCAAAGATCTAGGAACCCCAAGACCCCAACTCCGGGTCATTAGCCACCCACACTCTCTCTGGACCACACGTTTGGGCCACGCTCCCAGGGTCGTGTCAATGGTCCGTTTTCCTTGCTCACACACACAGCCCACTCTTGAAGTACAAGACTGGTGCTCTGACTGTCGCCACCACTCATATTTCACTCAGAGGATGGCTCTCTGATGAGTACATCGTCTCATTTTCCTGGTGGTCCTGAGGGGCAGCCACCAGATTTTGTGTGCTGAATGTCAGCCACATTAAGCTAACACAGTCCCTCATAGAGACACCCTATTTACACACAAAGAACATGAGGATAGCTGCCTCAGAGGAAATAATACATTATTGATTAAAAGTACGCCTCTAATGCCCTCTGAGAGTCTGCAGTCTCCAGCCCTCCGCAGGCTCCACACGGGCAGCTCCCTACCGGGCGCCTGGCCTACTGTCAGCTATCACTCTCCAAATGGAGAAGACTGGCGTTTCTGAGGGCCAAGGGCAGGACGGCAGGGCTACCATCCCGGTGGCTCCCTGAAGCAGGGGGTGTTGTTATTTCTATTGTACTAAGAAGGTACTCTTAGTACAGTTTAACTGTCTTGCAGAGCAGTTAAACGTCTTGCCCAGAGTCACACAGTTTCTAAGTGATAGAGCTGGGATTTGGACCTAGGCCTCACCTAGGCTCTCTCACCAGAGAGAGCGTGGGTGGCTAATGACCCGGAGTTGGGGTCTTGGGGTTCCTAGATCTTTGGTCTAAATCTAGATCCCAGCAGCTCGGCACCATCTGGCCACCCCCATTGATGCAGTCTTCCCTTGCTGCTTCTGGGACCAGTGCACACTATACTTGTTATACTGGATCTTTGCATATTCGTTTTCTGTCGAAAAGGTGAGAGAGAAGTTCAGTGTGCTCATCAGTGCACTCAGCGCAGGGCACTCGACAGGGCACAGGCTTTGGTGGAGAGGGCACAGGCCTCTGAGCAGCTTGGCCTTGGCCGCAGTCCCAGCTATCCAGCAGCTCTGGGGGCTTCAGGGTATCCAAAATGCAGAGCCTCAGAGCTGCTGACAGGCCTTAGGTAGGAGCATGTTTCCCTGGGCTTGGAAAGAGTCCACGGTCAGCCAAGGAAAGCAGGAGGGTCTAAGACCGGAGCTGAGTGTGTCAGATGGAGGAGGCTCCAGGAACACACGGGCAGGTGGGCTTGGCAAGCAGGCTGACCCCATAGGGGAAGTTTTCCATGATGCCAAGTAGCCGGTGTGGGCAGGAGGGACCTGGGAGGGTCTGCTGTCAACAGATAGTGTGTCCCTCTGTTAGTAGTGAGAGCTCAGCTGTCATTTACTATGTGACTTTGACCATGTCACTTAGACTGTCTGTGCTCAGTACCAAAATTACAGCTGATACTTCTTGGGCCTGCACTGCATGTGCGTGGCTGTGAGTGCATGGATGTGCAGAGCTGGCCTGGGGCACAGTCAGCACTTGAGTAAGGCCAGGCTCTGATCTTTCTACCTGTTTGCGAATATTTAGAGATCCTCCCCTTCTTCTCTGTGGAGTTTTAAATGGCGAATACCCCAGCAACCTCTGCACGCAGCTCTCACCCCTTCCCACCTGACCTGGAGCTGCAAGCATCCATCTGCCTGCTTCTTAGCGGCCCCTGCTCACGACCCAGATCTGGAAGGTAAATGGGCAGATTTTTGCATCTGCAGAAATCCTTGCCTCACCAGGTCTCACCTCCTCCCGCAGTAGTGGAGGATTTCTGCTAAGCCCCCTATGTCTGGATTATTCCTTCAGGGCAGTGTGTTCTGATACCAACTCTCCCAGCAAACACCCAAGGGCTTAGCGGGCCTGGTGACAGCCCCCTGGGCTGGTGCTGGCACGTCCTCATTCTCACAGCAGGCAGTGGGTGCCGGGCCTGATCTGGCCTACACAGGACTCTCCACTGAGGCCCCAGCCCTGAGACCCTGGAGAGAGAAGACTGAAGGCCAGAGAGGCTCGGTGATCTGCTCGAGGTCACCCAGAAGACCAGGCAATCACACAGGCAGAACCAGGGCCCCATCGAGGGAGGAGCTTGGCTTGAGTATCCTTGGGTGTCCTTGGCTCCAGCCCCTCTGTCACATGCTGTGTGACCTTGGGTAGCCTGCCCCAGTCCCAGAGACATCTGTGTTCTTGTCTGTGAAATGGAACTATGAATACCTCCCCCTCCTGTGACCCGGCGCCCAGGAGCCCAGGCCTGTCTGCCGTGGGTGTTCAGTGAACGAACGGCCTGACACTGGCCTCCACTCCTTGCATGGCCTCACATTCCTTTCCCTGCCTTTCCAGGTGCCAGAAGCTCTCACGTGAGGCTCTCGTCCATGGGTCAAGAGCGAGCTCCCATACACTGTACAGCACAGTGATTATATTAACAGCAACGCATTGTAAAACTGAAAAGTGCTCTGAGTAGATGTTAAGTGTTTGCACGATGTAAAAATTATGAGCGTGTGAGGGAAAAGACATGTTATCCATTTGGTTTGGTCAGTCACTGTGTACACTTTTATCAAAACAGCATCTGTGCACTGTGAATATTGTATACCGTATTTAGTTGTCAGTTTAAAAATAAATAAAGGTTTAAAAGATGAAGGTAATGTGCCCAGCCCTACACCCCCAAAATGTAGTGGGGTCAGACTGGACCCTCTGACCCTCAAGCACAGGTGCGATGCTGCCCACACAGGCTGTACCTCCCAGGGCCCTCAGGAGCCAGGGCGTCCACACACCAGTAGGTTCTGGGTCTGCACACAGCATGGGTGAAAGGGAATGCCTCTGAGGCCCAGGCAAAGCCCGGGCTGTCAGGGAAGCAGGAGGAAAACAAAGAGGAGACTCCTGGCACCGGCAGGGCCGGCTGCTCCCGCACAGGGATTTCCCCGGCCAGACCAGCTTTCCTGTGTGAGAGAGTCCCGCCTCCCTGACCATGGAGCCTCCGAGGACAGGAATGGAGGCCAATGTTTCTCGATGCCTTTGGCTTCCTCTGTGGTTGGCCCAGTCAGCAAATGTGTTATCAAACTCCTACTGCGGATGAGGCAGGTATAAAAGATGACTTGGCCTCTGATATAAGGACCTTGCAATCCACGCAGATGGATGCAAGAATAGCACCAAGGTGCAGGGAGGCAGGGAGACCTCGGGAACACAGAAGGTCCGTGGGGGTGGGCTCACCAGCGGTGAGAACCAGCAACAATTGTCCAGATCTGGGGAAAGGCACAGATGCCACCCACTCAGTGAGCACCCTGCTCTCGGGCACAGGGTAGCCCTTGCGCCTGGTCCTGCCCTCACTTCTCAGACTCTGCCTGCCCAGGTCCCATCTGCCACTGGTTTCTCAGAGCACAACTGAAAGTCTGGAACCCTTACATCCCCCAGGAGTGGGCAGTCTTTGGATGAGAAGCAGGACTTGTGCTCAGTAGAGGTCAGGATTGGTTTGCCACACACATGCCAAGAACTCCCTCCCAGGGCCTGTGTAAACAGTGTACACCCATCCACGTGGCCCACCCACATGCCCCATGCTCTCACACACCTGGGACACCCACTGCCACCCGTGTGTCCACCCACAAGGACACGCCACACTCCAGAGTCTCGCCCCATCCCCACGTGTGTGCACACACATAGTCCCATTGTGTGAGTGGGTAGACACACCAAGTCTTGCTCAGGGAGAAGTTCACACCAAGACTCACAATCATCCCCATTTCTTTCTGAGGCAAATGAGCCAAGGCTCTCCTCCAGCAAATTCCTATTTTCCCCTCCTTCTTCTTGAGGTTCTGAGGAAGGGCCAGGAAATGAAGCCAGTGCTTTGAATGTGCAGAGAAGCCAGGGTGCACTTCCCGGGCTGCAGGTGTCCGGCCCCAGGCGTCCTACTGACCTTTCTTTTGGAGAAGAAAAGACCACCTGCTGTGCTTTTGGGAAGAGGGACCAGTCTCATTCTGCCCAACCAAGTAGTGCAGATTTGGGACTATTGAGTCAAGGTCACCGGGTGGCAGGGGACATTTAAGCTTAATATGCAAGAACTTTAAAATTATTTTAGTTCTCCAAAACTGAAAAGCAGTGCCTGCAAAGCAGTGATCTCCTTGTCTTCAGAAGATCCCAGGGGAAGCCATGGGACTGCTTCTCAGAGCCACTCTGAGATGGACCTGCGCTGGGTGTGAGAGTGTCCCGGAGTGACCTCAAAAACTCTTCTGTGCAAAGAACATCACTAGAGAGTCATCACTCAGCTGCTGTCCCTGGAGCAAGTGTGACAAAGGGCAGACACTCAGGCTCCTCCATGCTGGTTGCCAGCTGGAACGCACTCCCCACACCAGGTTATGGGGCCAACAGGTGCCCTGGAGGCCTGGTGTTCCCTGGACTCTGGCCCCTGCCATCAACCTGACCCAGGTGCAGAAGTCCTGAGACTAGATTTGTTTCCAGTGACACTTTGATGAATTCAGACCCAAACTCACTCAGCTTATTGATCTTAGAGGAAAATGTTCATCCTCTAAAGACCACCAAACTGCATACTTAATCCACATGCCGCACGCCAGGTCGATACAGAGACACGGCCAGGGCA
This sequence comes from Loris lydekkerianus, assembly GCA_963574355.1. Taxonomy (NCBI): domain Eukaryota; kingdom Metazoa; phylum Chordata; class Mammalia; order Primates; family Lorisidae; genus Loris; species Loris lydekkerianus. The sequence continues at coordinate 10,809 of CAUYPK010085640.1, read as the reverse complement.
AATATGTCCCTCTGCTGAGAGTGGAAAGGAGGGATGGATCTGTGACGTTCTATATCTCTGTTCCTTCCACACCACCTGGGCCTATCCCACCCCAGGCTGAGCAGCCATCAGCAGGACAGATGCAAGTCCTCAGCCCTCCCCTGCTAACTAGCTATGGGCTCCTCCGCAGGTTGTGAGCCTCTCTGAGCCTCACTTTTTTCATGAGGAGTGGGGGCAGCAGTCTCTCCCTCTCCAGTTATGGTGGGGGTCTGTAGGACAGCCCTGTGTGTGTGAGGGCGCTGAGCACACCAGTGCCCAGGAAATGCTACAGAGAACTTCATCTACGGCTCGGGGATCCCTTTCTCCTCAGCTGATTATAAAGGACCCTCGCAGTGTGCCTCAAAAAGCAAAGCACAGGGAATAAAGTCAGCAAATGGTAAATGCACCTGCACTCAGGTGGCCGGCAGTGCCGAGCCCCAGCCGCGTGCTCGCCCAGGCGTGGGAACACTCTTCTGGCTCAAGAAGGGCTCTGGGGAGAGCTTTGCAGGTGGAGCTGCTGAGCCAGGGATGTTAAATGACTTGTCCAAGCCCACGTGAAACTCCCAGTCACTAAAGAGATGTTGTCGGAAATGGGAGCGCGGAGGGCACAGATTGCAACCCACCCTGCTTTCCGCAACATCCATTGCAACCAGAAGGGACACAGAGAGAGCCCTGAGCACTGCATGGATGAAGGAAGACCTGGAAAATGCAGAGACAAAAACCTGAACTGGAAATTAGGCCGCAGAAAGTAACTCACAACTGACGGATGCAGTTCTGCAAAAGGAAGGGCAGGCCATGGTAGAGAGAGAACGTTCAAGGTCGTTCAAGAACAACCCTACTCAGAGTTCTGGTCTCAAACCACCAGGGAAGCTCTCAGGCCTGGGCCCTCGTCCTGGCCTGAAAAGTTGTGAAGGGACAGAAGGTGCTAAATCAATCATCAGTCTGCCGAGTAGCAGGTCCTTGCCTGCTGAGTTCCTCTTAACTAGTAAGTAGTCAGGGAGGGCCTACTCTGTGCCAGGTGCCGTGCTATGTACTGGAGACACCAGGATTAATAGGGGTGCCCCCCAGCACAGCCTAGAAGGCTGGAGAAAAAATACGAAACCATTGCCATTAATGGGAGCCTCATAACACAGGTGTGTATGGGGCAGGGGTGCCCAGAGGAAGGACCAGCCATCTGCATGGATGGGTGACAGAGGCCACACGCAGAGGGAGTCTCCTGAGAGGATCTCCAAGTGTGAGTGAGATGAGAGGCTTGAGAGGGGCACAGGAATCCCTGGGAGGAGGAACAGAACTGGAGCCAGCAGGACACATTCTCAAAACTACTCAGACTAGCCCTGTCAGAGGGCAGAGGGAGCTAGGGAGTCAGACCAGGGAGTCAGGCAGGGTGGGTAGCCCTGCTATGCAGGGGGCTGGAGGGTTGGGGAGCACACAGCTCTGCCCCTGGGGACTCTGGGCAGACACTGCCCTCCCTGAGCCCTGGTTTCCTCCTCTGTACAAGGCCCCAGGTGACTCTGGGCAGACACTGCCCTCCCTGAGTCCTAGTTTCCTCCTCTGTACAAAGCTGAACAGGGTGATCTCTGAGGCTCCTTCCTGGTTTTAGCAGTCTAGACACTTCTCACTAACGCACAAAATCAAATGCATCCACAAGACCAGAGGTGTAAGAAAACACACAAAGAAACTTGGGTTAATCTAGTACAAGTAATAGACTCATTGAATAGGATGGCTCTGCTGGCAAAGCTCAGAAATACCTGTAGAGTCTTCACCCCCAGGACAGAGACATGCCCTGACCTTGGGAACCATGTGGTTCCTCCCCAGCCCTCCAAGAGGAGAGCTCCCAGCTTCGCCCCGGGAAGGGTCCCCTATGTGAGCAAGTGCCCTAGTGGGCACTGCAAGAGGAGGGACATGAAGGCCAGCCCCTGCCTATATGCTACTCCAGAGGCTGGAGCCGAAATTATCCTCCCTTACGGGGCTCCTGGTACTCAGAAACAGTTCCTTTGATAAAAGCAGCAAGAATTCTTCCCGTGGCCCTCAGTTTCTACAAGCTACAGTCACCAAGAAATAGGAGCTCTTAGGGACCAGCAAACCTTAAAGCTAGGGGGATTTTAGAGATCTCATGAATAGAGATTCTTTTTTTTTTTTTTTCTTGAGACAGAATCTCACTATGTCACCCTTGGTAGAGTGCCATGGCATCACAGCTCACAACAACTTCAAACTCTTGGGCTTAAGCAATTCTCTTACCTCAGTTTCCCGAGTAGCTGGGACTACAGGTGCCCGCCACAATGCCTGGCTGTTTTTTGTTGTTGTTGTTGCAGTTGTCATTGTTGTTTAGCAGGCCCGGGCCGGGTTTGAACCCGCCAGCCTTGGTGTATGTGGACGACACCTTACCCACTGAGCAATGGGAGCTGCCATGAAAGAGATTCTTATTCGGGGGGCTACTATGGTCTGAATGTTTGTGTCCCCCCAAAATTTTTGCATTGAAATCACCACCCTAAGGCGACAGTATTATGAGGAAGGATCATTGGGAAAGGAGTAGGTCATGAAGTTGGAGCCCTCACAAGCAGGATCAGTGTCCTCATAAAAGTGGCCCAAGGGAGTGTGTTTGTCCTTCCTGCACGTGAGAGGCAGAGGCCAGACGCTGTCTGAGGCCCAGCGAGCCAGCCCCCACCAGACACCTAATCTGCCTTGACCTTGCACTGCCCAGCCTCCAGAACTGCTAGAAATTTCTGCTGTTTATAAGCCACCCTGTCTGTGGGGTTTTGTTATAGCAGACTGGATAGACTAACACTGGGGTGGGGGGGCATCGGCCCCCTTAAGAACATGGTGAAAACCCAGTTCTCTCCATGGAAAGAGGCACACATCTGCCGTTTTAGATGCAAATTCAGAAGAGTGTCCCTTAGAGGTCCTCAGACACTGGGCTGAGTCTCCTGCCTTAGAAAAAACTCTCTATTTTGCAAATGAGGAAATCGAGGCCCAGCAAGATTAGATGCCACACCCAAGGTCACCAGCTAATTAGAGCAGAGCCAGGTGTCCTGGAAATAAGGGAGCACCTGCCCTATGCAGGGGGGACCCCAGGAGGCACCTGACCCATAACTTGGCCTGTGGCAGGGTACGCAGAAAAGAGAGAGGGGCAGCCCGGCTGGGCTGCAGTGCTCTCCCTCTGAGAACTGGCTGTCCCCAGGCTTCTCCCTTCTACCTCTCTGCCTGCAACAGCCAGCCTTCCTCATGGCCTGGCCAGAAGGGACTTGGGTGATAGCTTCCTGACTCAGGACCCTCTGAGCAGCTGGTGGGCTCCACTCACCGCGAACAACTCTCCTCTGGGGGAAACCAAGGGATGTGTCTTCTCGTGGGGACTCTTAGGGCTGCCCACATTATCATCCCTGTGGTATGAGCAGAGACTCAGATCTGTGAATGGCAAAGCACTATCTGTGGGAGGAGGGCAGGCTATAACGGGGTTCAGGCCCTAAAGTCAGACAGGCCCAGAGTCCAGTCCTGGCTCAGCCACCTTACACGGCTACATTAAGCCAGGTGTTTAACCTTTGCAAGCCTCAGTTCCCTCTTCTGTACAGTCAGGATCATCACAATGCCTATGAAGGTAGAATTGGCGTCAGATTAGATAACATAGATTTCTACAAAGTGCTTACTACCATGCCTGGCAAAACCTATTAGCTGTTTTACCTTACTGCCTGGGAATGCCCCCAAATAATAAGCCCTTCCCTTCAGAGCCCCAAATACAACTACTTATTGTCACCTGAAATGAAGGCCAAGAAGGAATTCGTCTTCTGCACTTTTAAGTATTTGCCAAAGAGTGCAGCAAGATACCTCCAGAGAAGAACTTGGAAGAATTTGCTACTTTAGACACTGCTACCAAGTAGAGGTTATGAGTTTGCCCTATCTGGAGACTTTAAAAGCAAGTCATTGCCTCATGGAATGGTTGAATGGTGGTTCTTCCCGGAGGTGAGTCATGAACCACATGCTGGCCATATACCTGCATGCTTCTCTGGCCAGACTTCAGCAGCTCCAGCTCAGAGGTCAGCAAAAGCAAGACAAGGTGTGGAGGGCCAGTGACTCACCAGAGATGAAGCAGAAACGTCACTCACATCTATGAAAGTCCTGTAAGGCCAGTAGCAGGGCAAACAGTCCTCTCCTCCAGTGCTGAAGCACTGCTGGTGGCATGTGGTAGCCAATTACCCGGAAGGGAGAGGAACCCTGCTTGCAGCTTTGCCAATTGCCTTGGTGTAAAGGCACCTGCCATCATGTATGTGAAACATCGCTGAGTGCAGGGTTGGGAGGAGATGTACACTGCAGCCTTCCAAGCTAGCACTGAATTACCCTCCACTGGCAGCTTCCTCACCCCAGGCCCAGCAGGATGGACCAGTGGACTATTACTCCTAGGTATGGGTCTGCCTGAGCCCTTGGGAAGAGCAAAGCCTGTGGACTGCTTGCTCTGAAAGCAGCTTCTTCCTCCTACCTGCCTCCCTGGACTCCCCACCACCTGGCCTTGAAGTCCTGGCCCCTCCTTTGGTCCCCCAGCTCTGTCCATGTGCTTCCTACAACATGGCTTGCAGAGCTGGGCCCCAACCACCATGTGGCCTGGGCAGCACCCAGTAAAGTCTTTATCACTGCTTGAACTGAACATGCCATGAAAGGATCCTTCCCTGGGTCTTTCTGTGCTTTTGTTCTAACTCCTCAACTAGTTTATAAGATCCCCGAGGTGAGTTTTAACTTCTTTTCAGCTCCCAAAGCCTTGTCTGCCCCTGTACTCGTTCTGCTGCTATGGTTAACTAGGACCACTCTCAAGACAGGTGCTCCTCCGCCTCTGAGAAGTCCAACCTCAGGCCCACACTGCCATACAGGCCCTACAGGACAGCTGTTAGCCGGCCGCGTCCCTGAGCACCGAGCGCAGCTGGCCCCGAGCTGCCGTGGGTTTTATTGCAGCCGAGCCAGAGCCTGTACAAACTACAGAACAGAGTCCTCAGGATGATCTTAGAGCACTTTACTCCTGGCGTGTAGCAAACCCCTGTGCTTTATATGTTGCATTATTTTTATCGCTTCCTCCCATTTACAGGGCCCTCGCAATGAGCCCGGCATGGCTCACACATCTGGGCATGGAGCAGGTCTGCCTCCCATTTACAGGGCCCTCACAATGAGCCCGGCATGGCTCACACATCTGGGCATGGAGCAGGTCTGTCTCCTCTCCTCACCTCCAGTATTTACATTCATTATTTCTAGTCCTCACCACAGCTCAGGGCCTCCCTGCATGCAGATTGAGGAAGCTGGCGGTGGATGTCTCTCAATAGGAGCCAAGGTGCAGTGGAAGGGGCCACACCCCTGGCTGAGAAGTCCCCAGGGCTATGGGGTCAGCGACCCAACCTCCCTGGGCTGGTTCTCTTGGCGGCAGAAGCCAGAGAGGAACTGGTCCCCTGTCCTAAGCTGCCCACCCACTGGCCTCAGCCTCAAGGACTCACTTTCTTAGACCAGGGGACCATGCCCCTCATCCTGCCGGGCAGCCCTGACCCTGCACAAGGCTATAACCACATCCTGCAGATGGGCCAGCAGGTCACAGGAGCAGACCACCCCCACTTCCCATGCACACAGAAACTTCACACGTACGTCCACCTGTTCCTGGGCAGACCAGGAGTGTGGGCGTGGAGCTTTTCTGTTTCTGTTCACTCCTCACACCTGACCGGTGAGGATGTCAGTGGGGCAGGCAGACCCGGGCAGAGGGGTCAGTAAGTGCCCTTTCTGTTCAGGGGACACTCCTGTCTCAGGTGTCAGCTTCAGTGTGAATCCCCGCCCACTCGGGCTATACTGTGTGAGCTCACCCACACTCTGCCCTGGGGGCTGCTGGGGGGTGGGGGCCAAACGGGCCACCTCTCTGGGGCTCAGCTGGTGATGTGCAGAGCCCTGCAAGTCCCCGACATGCCTGTCAGCAGTCAGCCCCCGTTGGCTGGCCCTGTGGTGACTAGACTTCCATGTTCTTAGGTGACAGCTGGCAGTTCAGAGTCACTGCCCTGTGTGTTCAAGGCTGATCCTTAGTCAAAGCTGCTGCACCTGCCTGCGACCCCTCACCGCTGCAGGATTGTCATTAAAAAGAAGACAGGAGCTTTGATTTTGGTTGTGGGTCTTGGATCTGGGGCTCTGGGGGGAAAGCAGCTCAGTTAACAGCTGGGTGACTTTGGGCAAGTGTGGGACTGCTCTGAAGAGAGAAGTGTCCTCCTGCAGGGACTTCTCCAGATGTGGTGAGGGTTACAGGAGAACACGGGTTTGCTTCCTCAGCGGCACAGCCCTGCACATGTGTGAGTTGCTGATAATGTCCAGTCACCACCTGGTTCCCACACTCTCAGACCTATGTTCTAGTTCCTCAGGATGAGGTTCTCTGTTTGGGACCTCCAAGGAGCTTTCTGGAATTACTGGATTCCATAAGGCATCTTTGATGACCTTGCCCCACATCCCCTCCTCTGCGTCCTCTCCCACGATGGCGGTAGGAAAGACTATGCGTGAGCTTTCTCACTTGCTGGGCAGGGCCTCCCTCTAGCTGTATGGATAAATAAATAATACCAAATAAATAAATAAAGGAAAACAAACAAAGAACGCCTCCAATGAACTTGGATTGCTGCCGTGCTGAGGGGTAACTGGCAGATTCGATTTAATTATAAGGTCCGGAGCTGTAATGGGGTGTGTGAGGCTGTAATGGGGCATGTGAGGTTGCAGGAGGGTTTCCGTAATGGGAGGACCACAGGCCCCCCCTACTCTCTCCTCCAGACACTCTCCTGGCCCTGCTGCCCACCCGCTTTTCCTCCTGGCTGCATGGCTGGGCCAAGTAGGGCTTTGTCTGGCCCGCCATGTGCTGCTCCCCACCAGCCATGGCTCCTAAGGTGGCCCAAGCAAGGATGCCCTGGAGGACAGTCCCTACTGGGGAGATGTTAGGGGTGGGGGCAGATCAGGCTGGGAGAACTCATGCCCTTGCTCCTTCCACCCCAGTGAAGGTGTGCAGCTATCTGGATGGACAAGGCCCACCCTGCAGGACCAGGCATGAGCCTGTGAACCAGGCAGCTGTGACTGTGTCTTGGCCGGGGACAAGGACACACCATCACCTGGCCTCTCTCCTGCACTGCTTTTCCACCCAGAAAGCAGAGGTGGTATCCCCTAGCCCACTGGATCCTAGCCAAGCCCCTTCCACCCTAAGGTTCCTAAAACCCTATATCCCCCACCCCCAAGACACTTTCCTTCTCTCTGCGCTTGTCCCCCGGTGCACAGGTGAGAGCAGGCATCTCCCACCTCGTTCAGTGAGACAGGGGTCTCAAGGGCATAGTCTGGGCGTTCCTGCCTGGCTCCAGGGATAAATTCTTCCATCAGTATGTAGCCCTTCCATCAGTATGTAGTCCAGTTTTATTTGGGGCATAAGTGGGTGACAGGTGGTTGGCAAGCACCTCACTAAATAGCAGCTGTGCCCCTGCTATCCGCATACCCAGAGGGGCTGGCTTCCTCACCCCCAGCCCTGTCTCTCCCAACAGATGAATCTACCTCCTCCATCCCTCGGAAAGTGGGTGCTCAGGAGTCTTGTGCCCACAGGGCTTCCCAACCAACTGGCAGCAAAGCCCAGGACTCCTCGGCCAGCACCCTCTGGGGGAGCCTCTTCCCACCAGGGTCTCTGGGTCCCCTGTGCCATGCAAGGCACTCAGCCTGTGTCCTGGGAGAAGGGAATGGCAGGCCTGGGCTCTGCAGCCACAGGGGCCTAGGTTTCAGTCCTGCAGCCTCCGCTCACCAGCAGGCAACTTTGGGAAATTTGCTCAATTCCCTGACCTCACCTGGACGGTGGGGCTGATAACCCGCATGGTGGCTACTCTGTGCTGAGATTAGCCTCACAAGCTGATCTGATGTTCACAGCCTCTCACTAGGGGATAGGGGCGGCACGTGGAGGCAGGGTGGGACTTTGCCTGCCTCCTTGTTGCCCTCAGCGTTTGTCCTTTTGGGACTCTTGGTCCTACAGGAAACAGGAAAAAAAGGATGGCACTTTCTGCCTGGCCTCCCTGCCAACCACGGGGACAGGGCACTCTGCTGCAGAGAACAATCCCCCACAGCAGAGATGTCTCCAGCCCTCTCCCAGGGAAATTCTAAAACCCCCAGACCTGTGGCCTTCAGCAGCCCAGGGTTCTTATAGCAAGGGGCACCAATGACCAGCCAGGAAGGTGGGAATGGCCTTCACCATCCCACCGCTTTGTCACATCTTCCAGCCAGCAAGCAACCGCAGAGATTAAACATCTTAAATCAGAGGTGGGCTCAGGAATGCTCATACATGACACGGAATTCTTCAATCCCCCTCGTTAAAACCACCCACCCACCTTGCAAAGGGATTGTGCTAGAAGTCCAAAGAACCTGGTTTATAATTAGTTTCACTAACCTGCTGTGTGACCCTGAGGAAGTTATTTAACCTTTTGGATTCTCATTCCCTCCTTGTCAGATAGGAGTGATAATAGTACTTACCTTACAGCACTTTGGTGAGGATTAAAGATAATGGGTGCCCAGTGCTTAGATGGGAGACTAATACATGTAAGCAACCGGCGCACAGCACCTCTCACCGTGATGGTAAATCAAGTGAACTTGGCCCCCGTGGGCAAGCAGACAGGGGCAGGGACTGCATCCAGCCAGGGGGGCAGCCGGCATCCCCACTTCAGTGTATGGAGGGCTGAGGTGAGCTCTGCTGACCTGGGCTCATACTGAAATCCAAGTGCCCCAGAGGAGGGCACATCCTGACTCAGCTCGTGGCCCAGTGGGAATTCCAGGCAGTTCGTCAGTTGGGAGAAAGACCCGAGGTAGTGTCTGAGGGTAGGGGAGCAGCCAGCCCTCCCAGGAAAGAAAGATGACAAGAGCCAGGAAGGCCTCAGGGGGCCAGCCCAATGGGCTGAGACTCAGGATGGGCAAAGCACTGAAATTCACAGAGAATGGAGACAAAGTGTGGCCCAGGGGGAGAAGTCAAAGGTGTTCTGAGCCTCACTATTTGCCAGTTATCAGACTCTGGGCAAATTCCTTCTCCCTCTGAAACGCCAACTTTTGGCAAATAACAAGGGTGCAACACCTATTTTCATACAGTTGTTGTGAGGGTGAAGCCAGAGGAAGTTAAATGCCTGCTCCTGCTCAGCAGATGTCTTCTGTCCTTTTCCCACCCAAGGCATATGGACGTAGGCCAGTGGAGTAGAGACTGGGAAAGCCTAAAGATTGATGACCACATGGGCACACAGGTTTGCTGCAGAAGCTGGGGATCAGGGGCCAATAGCAACATGACAATTATAGACCCCACAGCTGGTGGTAAGGAACTGCTAATAACACTTCCTGCCTTGGCCACACAGGGAGGAGGGCTGCACCAGCACAGCTGAGCAAGGCAGAGGCTGCAAAGGGCTGCCCAGCGTCAGCCATGGCTCTTGCCCTACAAAGCTGCCAGGTGCAGGTCAGCAGAGCTTCCAGGGAGCCCCGATCCCTGCAGGAGCTGGTGAGGATGGGTTGGGGTTACAAAAACTTAGATGCATCATAAGTGATTATCAACTCTTCCTAAAAGATGATAACCCAACATTAGCTTTTTATGGAATTTATTATTTTAAAAACATGATTTAAGGCCACAGCTGTTTCAGATTTTTCTTATAAGGATTTAATTGGTATGTAATAGCATAGTTAATTAAACACAAATCAATAGTTTAAAACAACTAATTGATACTTAATATGAATGGGGGAAAAACTTAGTTCTAATATAATTAACTCATATTAAATAAGCAATGAAATAGCAATTATGTCTTTACAACAGTGGTGAAGTTTATAGTTCTTTAATAAACTTAGAATTAGCAAGCAATGAGATCCAAAAATTATAAAACAGGTATTATTGAACTATTAAACATTTATTACTTGTTCTTTAAGGCCAGAGCCAGGTGCTAGTCAGGATTAATATACGACATACTTTTGCTATTCCACCCTTCAGGCCTCTTTCCCGTAGAGTTGATCAGAAAACTGTGATCTTTGCATGATTTATGGACTTGATTATTGCCTGGGATGTGAGTAATTATGCTGGAAACAGGAGGAGGCAGAACCGTTGCAGAAAGCAAGAGTTTAGCAGAATCAGAGTGAGAGCTTTCCAAGCATGAGACTCCAGCATTCTGCAATCAGCGAGGCATCGATGGGCACCAGGGCTATTGATGGCAATTGGTGGACAATGGCCTGCAAGAGGGGCTGTCAGTATAGCCCCCCAACAAGGATAAAACCTGGGACAATCTCCACCTTCAACCCCTTTGCAAGGGCGTCTCTTGCTGTCCCAATAGCCTGCTGCTCTCTCCTCCCTGGACGCTGCCATCCACATGGCAATGACCCACGTGCTGCCTCAGAACACTGTCTTTACTGAACCATTGTTTGTCCTTGACCTTTAAGAATATGCCTGTGTGTTACGTTTAAATCTTTTATCCAGTGAGAATCAATTTTTGTTAATGGTGAAAGGTGAGGGCCCAATTTCAGCTTTCTACAAGTTGCCAGCCAATTCATCCAGCACCATTTGTTAAATAGAGAATCTTTCCCCCAATTTATGTTTTTGATGGGCTTATCAAAGATCAAATGATGATAAGTGGCTGGGTTCATCTCTTGGTTCTCTATTCTGTTCCATACATCTACTTCTTTTTTTTTTTTTTTTTTATTATTATTATTAGTATTTTATTATTATTATAGATAAAAATATGCACCATAGATGTGGCCCAACCCATCACCCTCCCTCCACCCAAACCTCCCCCCTCCCTTCCCCTTCCTTGGTCCTCTCCT
>CAUYPK010085638.1:0-53546 GCA_963574355.1 Loris lydekkerianus | reverse complement strand
GTATAGAAGGGACATTTCTTAAACTGATAGAGGCCATCTACAGCAAACCCAAAGCCAATATCATATTGAATGAAGTTAAATTGAAACCATTTCTACTCAGATCAGGAACCAGACAAGGCTGCCCATTGTCTCCACTGCTCTTTAACATGGTAATGGAAGTTTTAGCCACCACAATTAGGAAAGAAAAGGTGATCAAGGGTATCCATGTAGGGTCAGAACAGATCAAACTTTTGCTCTTCGCAGATGATATGATTGTATATCTGGAAAACACCAGGGATTCTACTACAAAACTCTTAGAATTGATCAAGGAATACAGCAGCGTCTCAGGTTACAAAATCAACATTCATAAATCAGTAGCCTTTGTATATACCAACAATAGTTAAGCTGAAAAAACAGTTAAGGACTCTATTTCATTCACAGTAGTGCCAAAGAAGATGAAATATTTGGGAGTTTATGTAACAAAGAACATGAAAGCTCTCTATAAAGAGAACTATGAAACTCTAAGAAAAGAAATAGCTGAAAATGTTAACAAATGGAAAAACATACCATACTCATGGCTTGGGAGAATCAACATTGTTAAAATGTCCATACTACCCAAAGCAATATACAATTGTTTGTTTGTTTGTTTGTTTGTTTGTTTTTGTGGGTTTTGGCTAGGTCTGGGTTAGAACATGCCACCTCTGGCATATGGAACTGGCGCCCTACTCCTTGAGCCACAGGCACCACCCAGCAATATACAATTTTATGCAATCCCTATTAAAGCTCTACTGTCATACTTTAAAGGTCTTGAAAAAATAATACTTCATTATATATGTAATCTGAAAAAACCTTGAATAGCCAAGACATTACTCAGAAATAAAAACAAAGCAGGAGGAATCATGCTACCAGACCTCAGACTATACTACAAATTGATAGTGATCAAAACAGCATAGTACTGGCACAAAAACAGAGAAGTAGATGTCTGGAACAGAATAGAGAACCAAGAGATGAATCCAGATACTTACTGTTATTTGCTCTTTGACAAGCCAATTAAAAACATTCAGTGGGGGGAAAAGATTCCCTATTTAACAAATGGTGCTAGGTGAACTGGCTGGCAACCTGTAGAAGACTGAAAGTGGACCTGCACCTTTCACCATTAACTAAGATAGACACTCACTGGATTAAAGATTTAAACTTAAGACATCAAACTATGAAAATACTAGAAGAGAGTGCAGGGAAAACCCTTGAAGAAATCGGTCTGGGTGAGTATTTTATGAGGAGGACACCCCGGGCAAATTGAAGTGGCTTCAAAAATACACTACTGGGACCCGATCAAACTAAAAAGCTTCTGCACAGCCAAGAACACAGTAAGTATAGCAAGCAAACAGCCCTCAGAATGGGAGAAGATATTTGCAGGTTATGTCTCTGACAAAGGTTTAATAACCAGAATCTACAGACAACTCAAACGTATAAGCAAGAAAAGAACAAGTGATCCCATCGAAGGCTGGGCAAGGGACTTGAAGAGAAACTTCTCTGAAGAAGACAGGCACACGGCCTACAGACATATGAAAAATTGCTCATCATCTTTAATCATCAGAGAGATGCAAATCAAAACTACTTTGAGATATCATCTAACTCCAGTAAGACTAGCCTATATCACAAAATCCCAAGACCAGAGATGTTGGCGTGGATGTGAAGAAAAGGGAACACTTCTACACTGCTGGCTGGAATGCAAATTAATATTCCTTTTGGAAAGATGTTTGGAGAACACTTAGAGATCTAAAAATACATCTGCCATTCAATCCTACAATTTCTCTACTAGGTATATACCCAGAAGACCAAAAATCACATTATAACAAAGATATTTGTACCAGAATGTTTATTGCAGCCCAATTCATAATTGCTAAGTCATAGAAAAATCCCAAGTGCTCATCAATCCACAAATGGATTAATAAATTATGGTATATGTGCACCATGGAATCTTATACAGCTTTAAAGAAAGATGGAGACTTTACCTCTTTCATGTTTACATAGATAGATTTGGATATTCTTCTTAGTAAAGTATCTCAAGAATAAAAAAAAAAAAAAAAGTACCCAATGTACTCATCCCTACTATGAAACTAATTTATGGCTTTCATATGAAAGCTATAACCCAGTTATAACCAAAGAATATGGGGAAGGGGGAGAGGGATTGGAGGGAGGGGGGAGGCTGGGAGGAGGGAGGGTGATTGATGGGATTAAACCTGTGGTGCATCTTACATGGGTACATGTGAGACTTAGTAAATGTAGAATATAAATGTCTTAAGACAATAACTAAGAAAATGCATGGAAGGCTATGTTAACCGGTGTGATGAAAATGTGTCAGACTGTTTATAAAACCAGTGTATGGTGCCCCATGATCGCATTAATGTACACAGCTATGATTTAATAATTAAAAAACAAGCAGAATGGAAAAAGATATTGGCATATTATTAATCTGACAAAGGGTTGATAACCAGGATCTATAGACAACTGAAATTAATCAACAAAAGAAAGAGTAAACAATCCCATCTATCACTTGGCAAGAGACATAAACAGAACCTTCTCTGAGGGAGACAGACAAATGGCTAATAAACATAAGAAAAAATGCTCATCACCCCTACCCATCAGAGAAATGCAAATCAAAACCACCCTAAGATATCACCTAACCCCAGTGAGAATAGACCACATCACAAAGTTGCAAGTGCTGGCACGGTTTTGGAGAGAAAGGAATACATTACACTGCAGGTGAGATTACAAACTAATATAGCCTGTTTGGAAAGAACTATGGAAAATCCGCAAAGAACTTAAAATATATCTTCCATTTGATCCACAAACCCATCACTAGGTATCTACTCAGAAGAAAAAGAAATAATTTTATCATAAGCACATTTGCCCTACAATGTTTATGGCAGCTCAATTTACAATCACCAAGATGTGGAATCAGGGAGAGTGGATTAAAGATGGTGGCTGAGTAACAGCTTCCCTATAACTGGGCTTGGCGAATCTGGGGAGACAGGACTCCAGACATCTCTGGCCAGTGGGATTGGGTTGATCAAACACACACAACCACTTGCCAGTTTTCCACTATTTTTGTCCTCCTCTTGGCATCCAGCAGTCCCTTCCTGACTCCCTGTATCCTCAAAGGGATGATTATAGGCAGATCCCACCAGCCAGAGATGCCTGGAGTCTCATCTCCCCAGACTCACCGTGTCCTGTTACAGGGAAGCTGTTACTTGGCTGCCATCTTGGATTGTTCCCCCCTAGTTTTTCTATTTTTAGTAGAGACAGGGTCTTGCTCTTGCTCAGGCTGGTCTTAAACTCCTGAGCTCAAGCAATCCACCTATCTCAGGTTCCCAGAGTGCTGGGATTACAGATGCAAGCCTGGTACCACTCCTGGCTCTTATCATTTCTTTAAGCAAGAAAACCTTTCCCAAAAGTCCCCCAGACTCCTCCTCCACCAGCGTCTCATAGGTCATAATTGTGTCATGTGTTTGTGCCTGAACCAACCACATGGAAAGGGGATGAGAGCTCAGAGCCAGCCCTGGCTGAGATCAGTTCAGATTCCCCTTTGGGGCTAGGGAGGGGCTCTGCCCCCTTGCATAGCATGACCTTAAGGAGTCACGTGAACAAAATTAGGTCCTCTTAATAAAGGAGAATGAAGGTGGTGGCTGTCAGGTGGGCAGCTGACAGGTCTACTGCAGACACCCACCATCAGGATATATCTAGCTCAAAGGCTTTGGGAGGGACCTCTGGGAGGTAAGCCAGGTGGGCGAAGGTGCTGAGAGGGGCTCTTGGCGGGCCGATCCCAGTGTTGCTAAACTGGGGGCCCTGGGTGAGCTAGGCCTTGATCTGGCCTTCTCCCTCAAGCAGAGGGCCCTGACACTTCTTGGTGTCTGGTTTTGTGTGGAGATGTTCCAGTCTGATAGCTCCTACTTGAGAGATACCTCAAGTTTTGGAGCGACTTGATTATCAGCAGTGCACACGCACCCCTGAAAGGAGCATGTAGCGTATGGGAAAGCCTTTTGGCAGCACCGCTGGGCCCCTTGTTATGACTTCTGTGGGCACTGAGCACTTCCCTGACTTTACCTCTGGTGACCCTGTGGGTGCTGCCGGGCCATGGGCACAGCAGGATTTCCAGTGTTGGGATAAGGTTGCTGAATCGAAAAAAATTTGGGGTCACACAGTCCTGCTGTGAGTTGGCAAGGAGGCATTGCTGGGGGTGAGGATGTGGGCTGGGAGGGCTGGATGCTTGAATTAAATTGAGACTGTCTACTTAGCAGTGAACCTTGGGCAGGTTACTTAGCTTCTCAGTATCTCAGTTTCCTCATTTAAAATGGGGATAATATCCTCAACCTGATAGGGTTGTGGGGAGGATTAAATACATTAATGCACTGAGTATTGTCAGAGTGCTATCATCATCATCATCACTTTTCTAGAGGCTGAGAAGGGGTCAGAGCCACACTGTCATGTTCATGATCCTGGCTAGGGACAGTTACCTAAGAGCGGTGATTTCCAACTGGTGTGCCATGCACACTGGTGTGTGGTGAGAAGATCTCAGGTGTGCAGCAAAAATTTTAAAGATCATTAATTAAATTACTTTTGAAAGAAGTTTAAAGCACAGTAAGTATGTTCTTTTTTTTTTTTTTTTTTTTGACTCTTTTTTTGGAGCAAGGTAATGGAAGTGTGCCATGGAAGTTTAACTATAGGTTCAACTGTGCCATGAGATAAAAAAGATTGAAAAACACTGGCCTAGAGCCATGCAGAGCCTAAGGACAGGGAAGCAGGGGGAAGCCAGACCCTAAATACTGGGTGGGTGGAGGTGTGAAGCTGGTGTGCATTCCGGGTAAAGGACTAGCCCTGAGTCCTGCACCTGGGGCGTCATGACCTCAGGCTATGGGTGGAATGAGACAGGCTCCTGAGAAGAAGGCTGGGTAGGCAAGGAAACATGGTCAGCTATGTAGGCCTGGTGGAATGCAAGGTTTGGGGCAGGACTTTGGAGTTGGGCTGGGGCCAGGGGCTCAGACTTATGAGTTGTACCAGCCTTCACTTGGCTGGAGAGGGGGGCAGACTTAGTTGGTACTGGTTTCCAGGGCTCTCCAGGGCTAGCCTAAAATAGGTGGCCAGCAAGGACGCCCTGGAGAATAACCTGGCTCCTCACGATGTGTTCCTGTGCTATGTCCAGTGTTTGCCAAAGGGCTGGGCTGAAATATCACATATGGATTTGTCAGGCTATGCAGCCCCTCGTGTTAGACTTTTCTTTGGGAATCACTACTGCTGGTGCCAAGACAGTTTCCCACAGCCCTTCCATCACAGGTTGCCTGGGCTCTCGCTACCCTGGCCCCACTGCCCACTCCAACGATCCCTTTCTGTCTCCCTATTGCTGCCTCAGGACTCAGAGATCCGCAACAATGCAGCCAACTACCTCCCCCAGATCAGCCAGCTCCTCAACCATGTGCCACGCCAGATGCTGCTCATCTTCAAGACGAACGACCTGCTGCGTGGCATTGAGGCCGCCCTGGGCACCCGCGCCAGCGCCAGCTCCTTCCTCACCATGTCCCGTTGCTGCATCAGGGCACTGGCCGAGTGAGTGTGAATGCTGGTCCCCCCCGCCCCCCGCCAGCCCCCTTGGCCTGCCCCAGGGGTCCTACCTTTGCCTCCACTTTCCCACACTAGTCCATAGGACCCTGCCTGAGCTTCCCAATCTCCAGAGCTCACTGCAGGAAAAGTGAGGAGCAGAAAATAGGTCTAGGGAACTCATTGATGCCTTAGGGTGGTATTTTTGGGTGGTGCAGAAAACCACTTGTACTTGTTAAATAGATTCTGGGTCTCCACCCTCCCAGTCCAGCTTTCTAGGCAGCTCTTACCCTCAGTAAAGTTTGAGATACTTTCTTAGAGTTTCAGCCCCATGCAAGTATCTCATAGGCTTGGGGTCAGGAAGCCCTGGTGCCTATCTTGCTTCTGATCAGTCCCAAGAGTTGGCTCCCTAGGGCACCAGGCAGCCATGGCAGTGTTCTTTCTCCTGCAGGTGTGACTGTGATTCAGGGAAGTGTGACCAGCAGGCTCTCAGGGTCTGAGATGCTCTTAGGTGCTCCAGCACCTTTGGGGTATTAATGAGGAAGCGAAGTGTGCTTCCTCGGGGGGAGGAAGTTCCAGGAAACGAAGTTCTAGGACCTTCAACTGAATGTGACAAATACATCGGAAGGGCTATGCTCCAGTTGAATGTCCTCACCCATGAGAGGAGGCCTAGACTGTGGTCAGTGCCCAGACTAGGCAGGGACTGGGTCATCCTTGGAAACTGTCTGGTGAAGGGAGATGAGCACATGTATCACGTACCCACTACCCACTGTCAAATATCAAATTAGTTTGCAGCAAAATATACTGTATGGCGAAGGGGCCTACTCTGATTTATTCTTCCTTTGAGGGTTTAAGAAATGAAGTCTTGAATAGGTCATCATCATAAACATCAATTTTCATCATGTTCTTTGGTTGATGTAGAAAGGATTGAGCTGGTGTGAATCCATGATGGCCTTAGCCTCCCAGCACCACCTGACCAGGTTTTCAAGTGATTCTTACTCTCAGAAAGTTTGGAAAGGCTTTGATTATATCTGCGTTTGGGGGATTCTGGATTGGCATATATTTACTATACTTTTGGCAAAGGAAAGATGGGTCTGTCAAACCTTTGATGCCCTATGAAACAACTTCTTTTGATTATCCCACTTATTTGAAAAGCTCTTTAGAGATATTTGAATTCTTCTGATCCCTGGTTGGGCAATGGTATGATCCTGTGACCAAGAGCAGTTCCCAGGGGCAGGGACTCAGTGAGTTGGCCAAAGCCACTACCTCTATTTTTATGAATGGTTCTGAGCAAGTGTTTCTTGCCTTTTTATCTCTTGTGTCTCCTTTCTTATTTCTCTTCCTGCAGGCACAGGAAGAAGAATACCTGTTCATTCTTAAGAAGAACACAGATCTCTTTCAGCGAGGCCTTCAGCTTGTGGCAGATCAACCTTCATGAGCTGGTGCTGCGTGTGAAGGGATTGAGGCTTCCCAGCTGGGCCGTGGCCCTACTCTGCTGGCTGTTTCCTGCTCCACACTGAGTGTACTTGCTGTCCTTTGTCCCTTCCTGGTGTCCTTTCACTCCTCAGTCCCTGGTTTTACTGTATGGTGGCTTGCAGCCCCAGGGTCATTGTCCAGGGTGCTGCTATGCTCTACCTTTGGAATTCCACTCCCACACTGCGACCATGTGTCAGGGCCCTAGGCTGAACTGTGGAATGGCTTTCTCGCCTTCTGCAAGGGAAAGACTCAGCAGCCTACTTTCCCACTCCTGGAATGTGCCATTGGGTCAGATGTTCTCGCCCCACTTCCATCAACTTTTTCTAATGTTAGGATGGACCACACGTGCCACTGAAGGCACATTGAATGTATAGGACATTTGATTTTGTTGGAGGTGAGCATGGTCTCTGAAATTGCCAGAGAACAGTTCCCTCTCTGCTGTATCAGTCCCCAGAAGTGTCATACCCTGGTGAGGTCGCTTGGCCTCTGAGGGCGGACTGTTGTAGCCATGAATTCACTGCTATGACAGTGATTCCTTTGGTGTTTTATGTACTGTGTTTCAATAAAAACTACTTCAAGTTTTCATCTTAGCTCATTGCCTCCCAACCCCAGCTACCCCCTCAACTACCTTCTCTTCCTGACTGTGCCCTGGTCCTTGCCAAGGGCCCTGGGTTCCTCTTGGTTGCTGCTTCCTTGGGGTTTCCAAGGGAGATCTGGAGAGGATGAGTTCAGGGACTGGTTGGTGGGAGTTTTATTTTAGATTGCGAGTGAGTCCACACTGGCCGCTAGATAAAGTGGACCTGAATGACAAGTGCCAAGTGATCTTTTGCTTGGCATCTTGTCTCTATAATCCTTCCAATGTAGGGCCACTTCCTACTTCATAGAGATTTCTTTCACTTTCCAAGACTCTGAGAATTTGATTGGAAGAGCTGAGAAGCCTAAGGCCAGTAACTCAGTGTCTCAGTCAAAACCTTGGGCTTTGGTTCTCCTGGGTTCTCACCTTACTTCCCGTGACCAGGGCACCTTCCTTGTTGTATGAATTATCTCCTGATTTATCCTGACTTACTTGGTTCTTATTCACTGACCTCAGTTTCAGGGCTGGGATTCTACTGGATCCCCCCCATCCTTCAGAGGCATTAGTCCTATTGCTGACACCTTGGTCGCTGTGGCTAGGTGGCCACTCCAAACCCTGTGCCACCTGTCTGTTTCCACTCCATTGCCTACTGCCAACACTGCCCCTTCTCAGCCTGGTAATTGACTTCTCTTTCTTGGACACCCCCAGATTCCTGTTCTAACTCTTTTGGGTGGTCCTCAGGCCCCCGAGATCCTACATCTGGATCTCACTGAGCACCTGTGCTCACAAACAATCATTGTATTTGAATCTCTCTGATCTTACATTACCACATTCATAAGGGCAGGAAAACCCAAGTTTGAGCCTCATTGTCTGTTCTCTTTATTCATAAAACAACAAACAAGTTTTTTAGTGACCAAAGACAATTCACAATCCTTTTATTTCTTAAAAGAATGAACTGTTCTTAAGTGACCAATTAGATGCAGCCAGGGACCTGAGAGTAATTTGCAATATCTGTTGTTAATCATGAGGGTGCATGCTGCATATTATATTTTATGGTGTCTTTTATAGCCACTGAAGTAAATATAAATGTCCTTTCATTCAGGGTGATGGTTACTTGCTTTTCATTTTTGATGTAAAGTTTGGGTACTTGCTGCCTTGGGATCGAAGACATCAGCATGTTGCCTGTGGGCCCAGCACCCAGAATAGATACCCAAGAAGAGCAGAGAGGCAAGAATTGGGGGTGTAGGGCAGTTTGAGAATAGGAGGAGAGTAGGTGGATGTTTATTTGGTACCTTCCACATGTGAGAGGTTTTTAGGGTCTGTAGGTAATGTTATGTTATTGAATTGTCCTATCAGCTCTGTGGGGGGTGGTCATTATTTAAAGAGGTGAATCGGGGCTTAGCCTACAGTCACACAGCTGCTAAGTGGTGTCCTATGCTTTGTTTTTTTACTCCACAGTGCTGTGTAGCCAGATTACACCTGAACCTTGGATTGCCTTATGTGCCTGAGCTGGGTCTCAACTGCGCCAATTTCAGAGGAAATTATATTTCCATGCGAGGTGGAGGGGGGGAAGGAGCGGGAAGATAAAGGAGACAAAAAGTCCTGAAAAAAGCAGACTGTGTCTGCTTTTTGGACTTGGACCACTACAATCTGCTCCTCCTGGAGTTAGTGCAGACTCTAGAGGCTTAAGGGCACTGTTCCCCGTCATACTGTCCTCACTTCAGATACAAGCTGCAGGCTTAGGGGTCCCTAGACCATCTGTACTTCTGACCAACTGCCTACAAATTTAGTGGTTCTCATAACCCCCTCATGTTTGATAATTTGCTAGATTGATCCCCGGAACTCAGGAAAGCACTATCCTTGTGATTACAGTTTTCATATAGAAGATACAAACTCAGAACCAGCCAAACTCAAGAGACATGCAGGGGAAGTCTGGGAGGGTCTCACGTGCAGAGCTTCTGTGTCTTCTCCCATGGAATCAAGGTGCATCACGTTGGTCAGTGCCTTGGTGTATTCACTAAGCTTTGGTCACCATTATGTATGATTGACTGACTCATTGGCCCCAGGAATGAACTCACTCTCCAGCCTTTCAACCCTCTGCAGAGAAGGTGGGGCTGATTTCTCCCCATCCAGAGTCATCTTGTGATCTAGGGGCATTCCATAAATAACAAAGACACTCCTATTACTAAGGAAACTCTACAGAGGAATTAGGAAAAAGACAAGACTAATTATTATTTTGCAGCCACTGTGGTGTGTTCTTATCCTGTATGTGAGGTCAGGTACACATTTATTGACCAGCTGCTGGTCTGGGCCTTCTGCTTGCCAGGGTGAAATCGTCTCTATAGTCCGGGTCCATAAGACAACATCTGTTCTGAGTCTCCTTGTGTGATTCAGAGACAGCTCAGATGAGCTTCTCTGTGGGGCCTTCATCCCTACTTCCTTTTCTTTCCTGTGGAGCTTGCTGTGAGGATTGGCCATTGATTTGGGTTTGGATGGAGCCTGCAGATAAAATCAGGAAGGCACTACTAGCTTCCTTTAAACAGCATTTTCTTTTCTAACACCTGGGTACTTCTTATTTAATTTAGGTGTTGTCTTTTTTGATTTAGGCAACGTGGAGGGAAGAAGAATCCTGACTCTGTGGCCCATTTCCCAGAGCCTCTCAGGTCTGTGCCCCACACATAGTGGTTCTCCACGTCCGGGCTCATAGCACTGTGCTCTGTACACACACACGCCCCTTTAGAATCACAGCTGCTCTGTTATTTTCAGGGTGTCGAAATCTGTATTTTTGAAAAACTACACGTTTTTACCTTCCCCCACCCTAGGAAGCTCTGCCTTTATCTGTCAGATTACTTCCTGCAGCGTTCCTAGTCCACTCCCAAGATCAGAGTGGTTCTGTTTCAGAATTAGAGGCTGCCCAGAGTCTTCCTGCTGCAGTGGCAGGGCTCCAAAAACATGAGCACCTACCAACATTCCTGGGCTGTAGCTGCAATGCCCTTTTTCCTGCAGTCATGCATTCTATCTGGGTTACTTGGCTTCTCTGGAAGCTGCTTGGTAGGCTCCCCTCCCAGTCAGGTTGCCCTGCCCCTGGCCAGCACTGCTGGGGGAAAGGAAGGCTGTTTCCCAGTTCTGCCTTTGGCTTACTTGTTGCAGAGTTCCTGGTGTTTCTTCCTCTTTGGGAGGAAGGGCAGGCTGTTAAGGCTGTTAAAATGATGGGTCTTAAGCCTGACCCCTGCCATTGCTGCTCCTATTTCTCATCCTGTTGCCCTGCATGTTCATTCTAGAGCAGAGCCTCTTAAACTTTCACATTAAAATGAATAACCTGGGATCTTGTTAAAAGAGAGGTTCTGACTCAGCAAGTGTGAGGTGGGGCCTGAAGTTTTGCATTTCTAACAAGCTCCCAGGGGATGCTGAAGCTGCTGGTCCTGGAATCACATCTGCAGAACCACCGACCTGCATCCTTGCCATCCAAGTGTGGTCCCACGGGCCCTGGCATTCTTTTGATTGCGTTTTAACTTTTTATTTTGAAATAACTTTAGATTTACAGTAGAGTTGCAAAAATAGTATAGTGGATTTCTGCAAACCTTTCAGTTACTTTTCCCTAATGTTAACATCTTACATAACCATGGTACCTTGATTAATAAGAAATTAACATAAGAATACCACTGTTAGCCAAATTCCAGGTGTTATCCTGTTTTCACCAGTGTTCTTTCTAACATCCTGTGTCCCAGGATCCCATACAGATTGCCACCTTGTATTTAGTTGCCATAACCCCTTACTTTCCTCTGGTCTGTGACACCTACAGAAGGCCACCAACTACTTCTATCATTAGCTGGCCACCAGCCCAGGTGAGACTCAGGTGCCCTTGCTGGGCACCAGTGTGTGACAGCCAGGTCAGGCTGGTGCAGAGGGCTCTAGCCTCTGACTTTCCCTTTCTTTCATGACCTTGACACTTTTGAAGAGTAGTGGTCAAGTGTTTTATAGAACGTCTCTCAGTGTGTGTTTGTCTGGTGTTTCTCATGTAGATTAGGGTAGGGGGTTTGGGGAAAAACATAACAGAGGTAGCCCTCCCATCACTTCCTACTTGAAGAATGTGATATCCTCATGACTTATATATAATCTTATTCTGTCATCCTCAGTAGAATGCCATGGTATCATAGCTCACAGCAACCTCCAACTCTTGAGCTCAGGTGATGCTCTTGCCTCAGCCTGCTGAGTAGCTGGGACTACAGGCACCTCCCATGATGCTTGGCTAGTTTTTCTATTTTTTAGTAGAGACAGGGTCTTGCTCTTGCTCAGGCTGGTTTTGAACCTCTGAGCTCAAGCAATCTACCCACCTTTTTCCAGAGTGCTGGAATTAGAGGTGGAGCCACCATGCCTGGCCTATGACTTCTGTTTTTGTTCTTTAAAGCTCCCCAGAAGGGTGGGACCCCTGATTCAGGCTCACACATCTTCCTGGTGTCTTCCAGAGAAGGAAGCTTATGAACTTCTCCAGCATTAGGCAGAACCTCTGACATTAAGAGTCCTGGCTACTTCCAAATTAAAAGGCTCTCAGTAAACTAAAGACCGGATATGCATTAGTTTGTTTTTGTGTTTCTATAAAGCAGTAGTTCTCAACGTTCCTAATGCCGTGACACTTTAATACAGTTCCTCATGTTGTGATGACCCCCAATGATAAAATTATTTTCGTTGCTACTTTGTAACTGTAATTTTGCTACTGTTATGAATCATAATGTAAATGGATATTTATATCAGATATATGCAGGATGTATTTAGCCAACCCCTGTGGAAGGGTTGTTTGACCCCCAGAGGGGTTGCGACCCACAGGTTGAGAACTCTGGCTATAAAGGAATACCTGAGACCGGGTAATTTGTGAAGAAAAGAGGTTGGGCTCACAGTTCTGCAGGTTGTATAAGAAGCATGGCACTGACATCTGCTTCTGATGAGGGTCTCAGCTTCCACTCATGGCTAAAGGTGAAGGGATGCTGGTGTGTGTAGAGGTCACCTGGTGAGACAGAAAATGAGAGAGAGGGGAGGGAGGTGTTCTTTTTAACAACTAGCTTTTAGGAACTACAGTAGAACCTCTGTAAGCTGACCACTCAAGGGACTATAACAAATTGGTCTACATACAGAGGTGGTCAACATAAGGAACTTCCATTGAGTACATGTGGTACATGTCCAATCTACGAAGGTTAGGTCAATGTAAGGAGGTGGTCAATATGGGGAGGTTGTCAGCTATCACAGTTCTACTGTAATAAAGTGTGAACTCACTGACCCCAACCAGGGCATTAATTTATTCATGAGGGACCTGCCTCCATGGCTTAAACACTTCCCACTAGTCCCCATCTTCAGTAGCAAGGATCAAACTTCAACATAGGATTTGGAGGGGACAAATATCCAAACTATAGCAATGCAGACATTTACCACAACTCAACTGTTTAAGCAAACCCAGAAAGGTAATACAAATAGACTTAACATCAGAAACCTGAACGTTGAGTCCTCAAGAAAGGTCTAGCACTGGAGATTATTTTGATTTCCAGGTGTATTTTCTGTTCTAGAAAATGGTAGTCAGCAGTGGCAGGAAGCCCTCTGGTCAGTCACCCTTGAGTGGTGATCCTGGAGTCTTCTGTACCAACTGACCTGACAGCTACACTCTGGGGCCTAGCAAGGGCATGTCATGTCACTGGGTTGGTTGCTAGTGGTATCAGGCCTAGGACTCCCCGCTCAGGAATGAGGGAAGTGGTTGGTGGCCCTTTTGTAGGTGGGTAACAATGGAGATGGAAGGCTGGAGGAGTAGACTGTTTGTAGCAGGGACTTTCTTCTCTCCAAGGCTAACGCTGGATGGGACACAAAGCCCACTTGACCACATGACAGGTTGCCTTGACTTTCTTCTGCTGGTGTAGATTGCTTCCACCAAGCTTTGTCCTGCCAAAGCTGCTGGAGGTTGGACCCTCCTTTCCTTCCAACCACCTCCTCAGTCTGGAGCCCAGAGGCAGTGGTAGGCTTCTGTGGTTTCCAATGGGTGCAAATGGGCAGAGGCAGCCCCTGGGCAGTCACGTCTCTGCACAGAGGGTGGGCCTGCATGTCTCAAAGCTCACCCACCCAGCAGAAATGCAGATGCCAACCTCCTTGGGCCATTCCGGATGTGTGACACTCCTTTCTAGGGAAATCCTTCTATAAGGAGTTAAAACTACTGGCAGGAATTCAATTCTGCTCTTGGTAAGTAGGAATGTAAAGAGGTTCTGTCCTTTTCACATTTCTTACCCAAAATATTAGGGAGAAGTGACAAGATTGTGGGGATATCTGGGAAAGCAACTATAAACCTTCAGGATGTGGTAATAAGCTGAACTCAGAAGTGAGTTCTCATTTGTAATAGGTTACACCCTTAATAATCTGATAGCAGATGTGCCCTGAGTAGGCTCTTATTCTTTTTCTCCGTTTGGCCCAGATTAGATTCTCCTGGGCAGGGGCTACTGGTGAGGCAGCTGGAGGTCAGGCCTGTCACCCTAAATCTGCTGTCCCTGGGTGGTTGCTCACGTCCCTGAGCCGCAGGTTCCCTGGTGTGAAATGGTGGTGGTGTCTGCAGGTTGCCCTTCTTGTGGTGAATGTGAATAGGGCAGTGAATCTGGCAGGGAAAAACAACACTAAAAAGCCAACAGATGCACAGCTTGCTAGTGGGCAGTTTATCTACCCAGTAACCCTTGCAGCTTTAACAGGACTCCCGTTTTTCACAGGGATACCATTCCTGCAAGTGTGCTGATCTTCGCATCTCCCATGGGTCACAGGGGTAGTCGGATGGCCAACCCTCTAGACACAGAGATTGGTTCTGGTATGAGCTCATTCATGCCCTGAAGCAGAACTTCCTGCATATTTCGACTGGAGCAAGGGAGAATAGTTACCTTTCCACTGGTCACTAAGCTCCAGGGGCTTCGTGACTACTTTTTCCTTTGAACCCCTAGATCTAGCTATTCTTGCAAGCCAGATCCACCTCTGATTTTTCAATAATATGAGCTGATACATATGTAATTTGCCCCCACTCCATTTTTTTTTTTTTTTTTTTTTTTTGTGTGTGTGTATGTATGTGTGTGTCTGTGTAGGTTACCTTTACATTAGTTCTCTGGTTTTAAATGAAAAAGCCTGATCATTACAGCCATTTTTTTTTTTTTTTTTTTTTTGCTGTTTTTGGCCAGGGCTGTGTTTGAACCCGCCACCTCCAGCATATGGGGCCAGTGCCCTACTCCCTACAGCCATTATTTTTAAGGGCTCTAATCCAATTTTGGAAGATGTGAGAAATCCTTTTGTGTCTACAGAGAAGATAAAGACATCTACTGACTGGACACTCTCCAGAGAGCTGAACGAAAGCAAACAGGGTTAAATTGCAAATAAGTTCTTACTGGTGTTGTTGAGATTACAAGAGAAAGGGGTACTGAGTGGTTACTTGATATTCCATTTTCTTGTCAAAAATAGCAGAGAGGCCCACGTGATTCTGGCTGGATGCCAGTTGTGTGGATATATTTTTCTAATAGTAATGCCCGTGTTCTAATGACCCATGGGGTTCTTAGAATTGGCTTTCTAGCTGAAAAGGCTTAATTTCTCTTATTGATTCTGCTAGGTGCTGTCCACACAGGTTACCCCCAGAGAGTTGCCAGGAGCTGTTCCCTTAATCACAGTTTGATACAGACATGCCTGGAAGCATTTAAGAGAAAGATAGTCTCATATGGGTGTTCCCTACCTGCCTGTGAACTAGGCTGGCCAGTTCCTGGGACCCGTGTTGAATCTGAGATTGTGTAACCCTCTCCGTTTCATTTTTCCTAATCTCACGTATCAGTCTGCATAAAATGAGAGCTCGTGTTGCTACCTCTCTCTGAGTGGGGTTGTTTACAGACTCCTGAGCAGGCTGATCTTGATGGTTTACAGACACCAGGCTCACTCACGCCCATGGCCTCGCTCTCTGCTTTCTACACTGAGGACCTGGCTCTCAAGTCCTGCCTTCTGCAGGGGACCTCTGAAACTACACGCCCTCACTAGCTGCCTCCTGCTAGTTCTCCAGACATTTCTCTCCACTCCCGCCTTGTACACTCCATTGTTATCTACCTACCCTGCACCATCCATGGAGAGCAAGGATCATTTGTTCTTTGTCTCTTGCACTCCTTGTTACACCGTGACAGTGGAGGTAATGGTCAGTCTTGTGTGTGGCCATTTGCATATGCCTTGGTCTGTGCGTGCATTCCCAAAGTGCCTGTGTGCTTGGGAAGGGAGTGGAGAGCAAGGTGAATCAGGCATGATGCCTCCCTTGAAGGAACTACAGTCTTTGATAAAAGGGGGTGGCCTGCTGGTGGGAGCAGTGGTGAGGAGAGATCCTGGGGTCTTAGAGGAGAAAATGAGACAACTGTTGGGGACCAGCAAGCGGTACCGGCCAGTAGCCTCACCTGGAAGCAAGACTTGATGAGCCCATCTTTATATTTCCCTTTGAGGCCATTATTTCCCAGAATTTATTTTTGACCAGGCAGTATACATTCACCGTCTCAGGAGATGGTGCCACCAGAGGCACCTTTAGGTCCCAACGCCAGAAGTCAGCTTTCATGGTGTCACCCTCCCACCCAGCCTCTCCCTCCTTGTGGCTCCTGTGTCCACCTCCTGATTCCAATCTGGCCTCTGTCTAGTGTCCCTTACTCCTCCCAGCCCCACCAAACTGTCCCTTGTTTGATTCATCTAACGCTAACTTGCCTGCAGACGCAGTACCAAAAACCTAAGGATCAACTTTCCGTTAGGTAAAGACCAGTTTACCTATAGTTTAATATTCTTGAATGTTTTCAAATCCATCTGACCTCCCCATTAGTTTTTGTCTTTTTTCTTGCCTTTTTAAGATCTTTAAAACCAATTCATGGAAGGACATTTGACTGAATTTTGCATTTCTTGTACGTATTTATTAAACATGCAGTTTTTGAGAATGATTATTTGGTAGTCTTATGGATGGGTAGTCTTTCTAGGTTAGCTACTTTCATTAACTGTAATGATAAGCAATATTTAGCCATTTTGTTTAAAAGATACTTTCCTTAAAATATAGCTGTCCTAGCAATACATATTCAAGGCATTAATTATAATCAATTGTTATGTACTATGCCATCTTGATCCCTGAACTAAAAGGTACATTAACTTCAGATAGAACAACTGTGGGCAGTAATGTTGAGTTTTGTGTTGTGCATAATGTTTTATGAATTAGGAACCTTGAAAAATGATGAATCTTATACGCAACAGATTTGCTAAATCTTGCCATAACCAATGACTAGCATCTTGCTTATGCTCAACTTGTGTGTCCTGAGTGGGCAAAGGGAATGTGATTCTAAGCCAAAACCCTAGTACTACCATTTGTAGCAAATAAATTTATCCCACAATTGAACTGTGTCAACTATCATGAAGAAGACATTTGCCTCGAATTTTATACATGGAAACCAGTGAAGTGAAATAGATTGGTATTGGGTGAATGAATGAGCTTTTGTCTCAGGAAAGTAGGTCAGATTTATCTGGGGTAATAAAATAGATGTGACAAATATCTGGTGTGGTGCTGACACCTTTACTATGTATGGCCAATGTAGAATCCACAAATTGATCACTGTAGCCTTTTGGGTTGAGCTAGGATCTGACCCCAGAATCCTTCTTAACACAGCACATCTGTCACCAGCTGCGGATTGAATGGTGCTGGCATGTAATGCTCAGTTGCTGGTTTTGTTCTCCAACTAGGCGCCTTCCTTGACCTGGAATAGTTTCAGGACTTTCAAAAATGAAGGTAGAAGAATAGTCTGGTTAACTTCTCTGCAATTCCTAGCTTTCTTGTGACAGAGAGGAGATACTTTGAACTTGTTTGGGGAGATTAATTTAAAGGCATTGCAGTAACATTCTCTTGTTTAGAAGACTTCCACTGACACTGTATAGCCATGTTTTCTCTTGCTAGGAGTTTGATTTTCTGGGATGTGGAGAGTCATCCTGAGTCATTTTCACTGAGACTAAAAGGAATGCTAACACCCACAGTGTTTAGTTTGGGAAGTTAATGCATGAAGCTGGGAAGGGTCCTCAGATGGGAGTCTTGAGACTGTGGGTGCTGGCCAGCTGGTCACTTAGGGTGAATTTCCCCCTTGGCCATTGCCCTCTGATTTTCACCTGCAAATTAAGGAGATTGGGTTAAATCAGCAGTTCTTAGTGGAGGTTGTACTTTCTCCAGGGACTTTCTGTAAATGTGTGGGGATAATGACTGGGGGATTGACACTCTCATCACAATGACGGGGGATTGATACTCTCATCAAGTGGGTTTGGTCAGAGATAACCAATGTCTTCCTATGGGCACCACAGCCTCTCTCAACAAGAATTTTCCCATGACCTGTGTGATTTCTAAATGCTCTACAGGATATACTTGTTTGTAATGAACCAAATCAACAACCTAACTCTGTTTTGTATGTAAAGGCAAAGGCAAAGCGCTTTTTCTGGGTGTGGTTTTAATAGCCATTGAATTTTCTGGGAATGCAATTACCATGAAAATTAAGGGATGATTTGTTTCTTTAGCAATTATTATTTACCATTTTGGGAAACGACATAACCAACAACACGACAAAGCCTGCATTTGAATGAGCAGTGCAACCCACTAGTTCTATCAGTTTGACTACCAAAAATTGTGTAATCATGTAGGTAGATATAGTTTTTATTAATTTCATTTCAGGATAGTAAAGGAGCATTACCAAAAGTTGTTGTAAAAAGGGTGTGTTAGGTCTGGTAAAAACCACTGGTCTCTAAACATCCCAAAGATCATCTTTTTTTTTTTTTTAGCTCTAGCACCCTCTGAATCTGTGAGAGTCAAGGAGAGATTCAGATGGCACAAACAATGGTAAGCAAAGGGCAGCAGAAATGAGTCAAGGCAAATTAAGGTTTCCAAATAAGCAGTGTCCACTGTTGAGAGTGATCATTGCCTTATAAGCCAGGTATGGGAGTGAAGAACTCAGTAGTTATTGCAGCTGTGTGAATTTTGTATTGTTAGCAAGTGTTATGGACTGGATGTTTGTGTCCTCCCCTAATTCATATGTTGAAACCTCATTCCCCAGTGTAATGGTATTTGGAGTGAGGTCTTTGAGAGGTAATTAGGTTATTAGAATGGAGCCCTCATGAATGTAATTTGTACCCTTATTAGAAGACACACAAGAGAGAGGTTCTCTCTCAGCCATGTGAAGATACAATGAGAAGGCTGCTGTCTACAAGACAGGAAGTGGACCCTCCCTGGACATCAAATCCATGGGTCCCTGGATCTTGGATTTCCCAAGAGAAATAAATGTGTGGTGTTTGCAGCCATTCAAGCCTTGGTATTTTTGTTATAGCAGCTTGAACTAAGACAGCAAGGGACCCGACTCAAACGTATGTCTACTGTATGGAAGCATTCCTCACAGCTCTTTTCCTTTTGTTTGTAATCCTTCCTCATGTCCTGTTTCCATGATGTAATTTTAGTGGAATTAAACTTGAAAAGTCCCAAATTATATAATTAATTACATTCAGCTCCAATTACAATCACTAATTGATCTAAGCCTGCTAGCACAACACTTCTATTATTTGGCATACAATTCTTGAGTGCTTACTTTTGTGCTGGAATAAAGTAGGAAATGGTCAATTTCTCTTGAAGAGGGAGGGTGATAGAGAGTTCATTTGTCAAGAAAAGCCCCCTAAGGACAGCTGAGGGTAGTCAAGGATTTGGTGGGGTGGGAGGAGTGGCAGGTGGGTAAGTCTAGGTCACCTGTGAATATTTACACACTACATTTCTCAACATGAGGAACTGTATTAAAGGGTCATGGCATTAGGAAGGTTGAGAACCACTGTGCTGGGGCCACCGATCACCATTCTTTCAGGAGCTGTCATTCCTTGAGAGAAAAGTGAAAGCAGGCTTATTAGACACTGAATGCCTTAGTCCATTTGGGATGCTGTAACAATACCATAAACTGCCTCTAAATGACAGGAATTTATTTCTTATAGTTCTGGAAGCTTTGAAATTTAAGATCCCAAAGGTATCCTATCTCTCTCTCTCTCTCTCTTTTTTTTTTTTTGGAGATAGAGTCTCACTTTGTCACTCTCTGTAGAGTGCTGTGGCATCACAGCCTACAGTAACCTCATACTCTTGGGCTCAAGTGGTCTCTTTGCCTCAGCCTCCTGAGTAGCTGGAGTTACAGACACCTGCCACAATGCCTAGCTTTTAGAGATGGGGTCTCAACTCTTCTCAGGCTTGTTTCAAACTCCTGAGCTCAAGCAATCCACCTGCTTTGGCCTCCCAGAGTGCTAAGATTACAGGCCTGGGCCACAACACTAGGCCTCTCCTACCTCTTAATGTCATTATCTTGGAGATTAGGATTTCAACATATAAATTTGGGGGAGACACAAGCATTTGGGTACTATCACAAAGCTTCTGTCTTGGAGATTGTACTGTCTTAGTTTTCCTGGAATGGGCCACTTGCATTGGAGATTCTTTTCTCCCCGTCCTTCTGCGTTCTATCTTTGGACCAGGGCATGTTTTTTTATTTTTCCTGGTAGTAGTCACATTAAGCTGTTCACCAAGTAAGTTCAGATGTGGTAAGGAAGGTGTCATGTCCTAGAGGTCAGATGGGTATTTGTCAAGTGTTATTTTCTGTCCACCTAGCAGGAGCTGGGCCCTACAAAAAAGGGAGAGACAATGGGAAAAAAAGATAGCTCTTGGGGTAGAAAAGCAGGCAGGTAAACAATGTATAGTATTAGAGTGTGATCTGCACCCAATATGGGAGCAAACTGTCCTGGTTGCTCTGCTCCAGGGAGTGCCAAGGACCAGCTCCTGCCAGGGTCAGGGTGATTATATGTCCACATGATCACAGTCAGGCTGGGAGAGTCAGAGGACCCCCCCCCCCCGCCCCCGAGTTCTTCTGCCTCAGTCTCTTTCCCCATTTGTCTCTGCTTTTCTCTTTGTCCTTTGTCCTTCCTCCCGTGAAATGAGCAATCTAGAGCTGCTGGGCAATCAAAAAGGAAAGGGGGCTGGCTCTTCTCAGGAAGAGCTGTAATCATGCCTATTGTCATCACAGCCCGCCTGATAGCAGCTCATCAGGCTGAGAATCCCAGGAGTTGTGGGACCCCCTTCTCTGGTCCTCTCCCTTCCTGCTCAGACGCTGCACAAACAAGTGCTGCTTTTCCCAGGAAGCACATTTCACCTGCTCCACCCCTGCCTAGGCTCCCTACATTGTGTCCAGAGCTGAGTGCTGAATATCTCGCCCAGGAGGGGCGATCCAGAGGGGCCACTGGATCTCCCCACCTCAGACTCAAGTTCATTCAGCCAGAAGGGAGAGATGTCATCATGGTCATTTCTCCACACCTTCTCTTAGATGACAGTCTGAGTCCTGAGGGTTTCTGCAGAGGAGGCATCTTGCTGTGGGTGCTGTCCAGCTGGGTGTTCACCCACTGGAATCATCTGGTCCTCGTGAGTTTGAGCCACTGCTCTAACGCTGGCTTTAAGAAGTTTGCCTGGGTGATGTTCCTCTTTCTTTTCTGCTCAATCCCCCAGAGGGCAGCTCTGTCATGACTTCTGTGTACAGCAGTCAGTGTCCAATGTCCCTGAACTTTGTTGGGGTACGGGGAAGCTCTGAAACCACACATCTAGACATGCACGTAACCATTTCTGGTTGGGGTCTTACCTCTAGTCCAGAGGCAGCTATACCTAGGAGGTGGTCCCAGGTATCTGAGGACCACACCCTTCTGGATTCCTGAGAGTGGATCAAGAAAGAGGGTGTAGCATTCTTTCCCCAGGGATGCCCCAGATTTCATAATTTTCTCTCTGATTATCTCCCTTCTCCCATCCTGGAAAAAAAATATGTTTTGAGTTGGGGCTGGGGTGGGAAAGGTGGTGGAGAATGTTGTTGGCGGTGGATCTTGCTCTTACTCATCATGTTTTCTCATTATGAGTTGATTCCATTCTCTTAAGAAAAATCCAAATAACTAGCTTTTTAAACTCAAAGCCAGTCAGAGATTCCTCCCCATCCTGCCTCCACCCCTAACCTCCTGCAGTCTCCCCTCTTCCCCAGGAAAAGTCCAGGTGTTGCTTGATGGTGGGAAAGAGAAACAGGGAGATGAACAAGGACATCGAGGCAGGGTGGGGAGGTCGTCTCATCACTGAAAAGTGAAAAAATCAATCCATCATAAATGTACGGAGTATTCCATTTGCCAAAGAATCTATAGTAAGGTACTTCTGATTTTCTTGGCTTGTGGGAGCACCCAACTGTCAAGGGTGCCCCTCTGTCTTCCTTTTTTGCCTTTTTCTTCACCAGCAGATATGTTCTGGTGTCACGCTCTGATCTAGCAGGACACTCTTTCTTGGTTTGCATTTTAACACTCTTTTAGCAGCTAGATCCCCCACCTCCTGCCCCCTCTCCCCCCCCCAGCTTCTCCAGATCTGCCCTCAATCACAGGAAAAGCTGTGAGGTGGGACAGACAAGATCACTCACTGGGGGTTTTCTTCTTTTTTCACTTATAGTTATTTTCACGTTTAGGCCTTCTCTGTCTTCAGGTTATGCTGAGGGTGTGGTTTCTGAGCAGCTTTATTTTTGCTTCTTCTTCTCTGCTATTTTAGGAGGCAACACTGGGAGATGTGGATGTGGGCAGATGCTGTTGTCTCTGTAGCATGCAAGCAAGCAAAAGGCATCCCCTTGGAAGCTGGGAGAGTGAAGGGGGGGGTGAGAAGCAAAAAGAGACCATTGAAAATCCTACAAGACTAAAGAGAACCCCCCCAAACCAGAGGGCATTTAACTGCCCTCCCACCACCAAAATGAATTCACTGAAGACCTGGGCTTTGCTATACTTGCAGGAAAAGGCTCCATTGAACTAGGATCTGGTAAAACACTCCAAGACCTCTAAAGTGAATGGGAGAAAATAATTAAACCCATACAGAGTAGTTATAAAAATCACAAAAGAACTCAACATGCACCAATTGATAAAAATTTCACGTAGCTGAAAAACAGCCATGAGGCAGAAGCCAACTGTAAGACACGGCTCCAAACTGATCTAAACAGCCTCAAACCAGCATTTGAGGATTTATTAAACTACCATGAATCAGAAATTTGAAAATTAAGACCAAAAATGGACAAAAACCAGAACCCTTTTTTATAGCTCTGACATTTAGAATAAATATTTGAAACCAACTAGGATGTGGAGGAGCCTAAAGTGGGATACTGACAGTAACAAATGAAACTAACTCTGTTACAGCTGAATACAGTAATATAGCCACAAGGAAGGGTGGGAAAGGCAAAAACAAAAAACAAAAAAAAAAACCCTAACATAAATAACTTAAGAAAACAGAATTTGACTATATACTTTAAGGCTGTAGATAAAAAAGAACAGTACCCAAATACTGTGCTATAAGTTAGTACATTTATTTTTTCCAGGGGCATGTGTTAGTAATTCTCAAATTACTAGGATTGAGCAAGTAAAAAAAAATATGGATATTGTGGATAATGAAACATATTTCTCACTGTAAGAGAAAAACATTACACGTAAGGAAAGAGGGAATGCTAAAATGAACCCTGAAACTGACTGGAGGTGTCATTGTTAACATATATACGTGTCCTATGTATATGTATCACACATATACATATTTTTCCTAACTGTACTAAGAAGGCCTAGAAGTGCTGGCATTCTAGTAGCAATGAACACAAATAATTCCTGGACATTGGTTTCTAACACCACTCTCCACTAAAAGAAATCTATGCTTCTTAGAGTAATGGGTAATTCCAGGACTGGGAGAAAATTGTGATGTCAGAAAGTTAAGAAGTGCTCTAAAAAAATGATGGAACATGTTGAAAGGACACAGAAGCCAACTAGAAGGAGCTCCTAATGGCCAAATCTGGTCAGTCTGAGCAACCACATAGACAATAGTACAGGGTTATAATTTAGAAGATAAAATGCATACCCATGAGTTTATATTGATATAAATAACTGAATAAAGAAATAAACATGGGAGAAAGGACAAGTTCTCACAGTAGATTTTGAATTAATTGAAGTGGGCTTCATGTTTTGTATCCTCCTAAAATTCATACATTGAAGCTCCAGCCCACAATGGGATGGTACATGTCTTAGGAGGTGGGGCCTTTGGAGGGTAATTAGATTTAGATAAGGTCATGAGGTCAGAACCCTATGATGGGATAAGAAGAGAAAGAGGCTAACGGTGATGCTCTCCTCTCATCCACATGAAGATACCTGAGGAGGATGGTCATCTGCAAACCAGGATTGTCCCAATGTTGGTTTCCCGATTTTTATAATTGGTCTAGGGTTATGCGTCAACATTTGGGAAAGCTGGATGAAGGATGAAGCTGGATGAAGTCTTGCTACTAAATCTTTTTTTAAAATCTGAGATTTAAAAAAAGCTAAAAAATAAACTACAGAAAAGGGAACTTGAAAAGTACAAAAGAAGAATGAAGAAGAAACTACATATAGTTTTACTGCTCGGGGAAAGCTCACTGTTATTATTTTTGGTATATTTTAGCCTGGTCTTGATTTTTTTTTACCCCTTAGATAATTTTTTGCCTTCCCCTCTCCCTCCTTATAGCATAGGTATATTACTCCCTGGTCTTAGTAATAATTTATATACATATCTAATTTCTATAATATTTCTCATCAAATATATATAATACATGTGTCACAGAGATGACAAAATTTGACTAAATATTTTTAACATTTTGTATGTTTGTACTATGTTCTGCCTAACTAGGCCATTCTTGAGTTGTATTTCCATTAAAAAAAGTCCAGTTTCTTCCAGAATGTAAAGAAGAGTTCCTTTGACTGTTATAGGCTGAATTGTGTTCTTTCAAAATACATATGTTGACGTCCTAATTCCCAATGCAAATGTCTTGGCAGACAGTTCGATCCTTAGGTAGTCATAAGGGTGGGCCCCCAACCTGATGGGACTGGTGTCCTTATGAGAAAGAGACAGCAGAGACATGTCTTGAGTTCTGAGCACGCATAGACGAAAGGCCATGTGAGGGCAGTAAGAAGGTGGCTGTCGGAAAGAAGACACCCCACCACACGCTGACCCTGATGGCACCTTGACCTTGTTCTTTTAGCCTCCCAAATTATGACAAA
The DNA here is from genome assembly GCA_963574355.1 of Loris lydekkerianus. NCBI lineage: Eukaryota > Metazoa > Chordata > Mammalia > Primates > Lorisidae > Loris > Loris lydekkerianus. The sequence goes on along the minus strand of CAUYPK010085638.1, from coordinate 28,807 downwards.
ATAAATTTCTGTTGCTTAAGCCCCCAGTGTGTGGGTGACACAGACTTAGGCAGCCCAAGCTAATATAGGGACTCTCCCCACTCATGTCTCTGTTGCCTGTCAAGGTGAAAGCTCTGCCTGATTTTAAGGCTCTCCAAAGTGGCCACGCTACTCCAAGGTCACCTCCTACTACTCCTCTGGGACCATCCTGCCCTTGGTGATGCCCATCTCCTGCTGCCTCCCTTATCCACCAAAGACGGGCCTACCTCTGGGGCTTTGGACTTGTGGTTCTCCCCTCTTGGGGTCCCCCTCCACTGTCCAGTCCTTCATGCCCCATCTGCACAAGATCATCTCAGACTTTCTGGTCCTCCCTATGGCTGGCCTTCTTCAATTTCTACCCTTCTTTATAATCTGCCCACATGTTAAACCCAATCACAGGGGTTGGGTTGTCTACACATGAAGTACAGTGTGTGTAAGGGTTGTCTTCACAACAACTTAGTTATAACTTAATAACTTTTAGTAATAAGCACCTTTTGAGAAAGAAGGAAGGAGAGGGACTTTTAAAGCCCCTACTCCAGTTACCAAATATTTGGCAGAGGTGATACTATATTTGCATCCCTATATCTCGGCAAATAGTAATACTTGATCATGGCAAAGCCTCCTAATTCCTCTTAACCCAGAGCTCCAGGAGCCATGTTCAGGTTGGCTCATGCAATGAAAACTGACCTGCTTTCTCTCTTCTGCTTTGTGCTAGGCATTTTGAAATACAGAGATTCAATACTTTCAACAACATCACATTCCTATATTACATAGGATGGCCTCTCTGTCCCCAGTCACTGCTTATGTCCTATCCACTAGCCAAAGCCCATCCCAGACCCCATCTGCTTCATGAGACCATTCCTGATGTGAGTGTGACTCTACTTTCCCCTTCATGCCTGCACTCTGGGCATCTGTTGAGCGCCATTTATTTCATTCCGTTGTGTGTTGGTTATTTGTGTGGTTCTCTCTCTCACTGGCCTGGGAGCCCCAAGAGGTGACATCCCACATCTGATTCTTCTCTGATTCCCCCTCTTGTATGGGATCTTACACATGGTAGATGTTCAACAAATGTATGCATGGAATTTGCCAGACAGAACTGGATTAAAATTCTGGCTCTGCTTTCTACCAGCTGTGTGAGTTATTGGGCAAAAAAATCACTTGCCCTTTCTAGTCTTCTGTATATTCCCTACAACATGAGAATAGTAATGGTTCCAACTTGCAACCCTCTTAGTGTAATTATGAGGACTGAATGAGAAAGAGGTGCTTAAAGTGTTTAGTACACTATTTGGCACATACTCTAACTTAAATATTGTCATTGTGGCCACTATTATTAGTATTCATCCCTTATCTCAACGAAATCTTTATCCTTGACAAGTATAAACTGTGATAAGAGTGGTTTAAGAAGACCTTATATATTAACTATTTTAACATTGACCATCTTCCCTTTAATTTTCTTAGGTAATATCAGTAACAAGTTTCCAATTTGGTTTCTGATTCTAATTAAATTCCCAGTCCTCCACCTCCTTTCACATCATAGGTAAATGCTTAATAAATACTTGTTAAATGAATGTGATACTCCATGTTTTCAATTACAATCCAAAAATAATGAGGTCATGTTTTTAATTATATTTCCTCTCTCTCTCTCACCTACACATAGACACATCCTTAAACAGAATTCAAGTTTTTAAGCAGAAACATAACGTATATTATTTTCTATTGTGTGTAACAAATTACCACAAACTTATTGGCATAAAGTAGCTCACATCTTTCTACAGTTTCTGTGGGTGGGAGTCCGGGCACAACTTAGCTGGACTAAGCCTCACAAGGGGGGATCTCAGAAGGGGTCTCACAAGGCTGCGATCGAGGCTGAGCACAATGTCATCATCCTAGTTGTGTTCTTATCCAGGTTGTTGGCAAGGTTTCATTCCTTGAGGTTGCAGGATTGAGCCCTTCAGATCCTAAAGGCTGCCCCTAACTAGGCAGCCCACAACAAGGCTGTTTGTTTCCTCAAGGCCAGCTGGGGAGGGTCTCTCCAACGTTAGGAAAGACCCAGTCCCTCTCACCCGACTAAACCAGGCCCACCCAGAATACTCTCCTTTGATTAACTCCAAATCAACTGTGAGCAAAATCCCTTCACCTTTGCAGAGTAACATAACCTAAGCACATGGTGACATCCATCATATCTGCAGGTCAGGCCCACGTTTAGGAGGAGATTATAGGAGATGTGTAGGGGGTGGAGAGGGGAATCTCAGGGGCCGTCTTAGAATTCAGCCTATCACAGAATATGTTTTCTACATGTCTATTTCAGCCCAGTAGATATTTTGACAAAGAGAAACTCCAAAATATGTTTCTCTATTTGATGTGGTATTAATTCAGAGGTGATAGACACTATGTTAATGGCAATTCCTCACTACAGCACCATAAAGTCAATAATGATAATAGTTTCTACATGTCAGATGCTGTTAAGTACTTTAAGATCATTTCTGAAAAACACCATATTAAATTCTCACAACTACTGTGCCACGTTTTACAGAGGAGGAAACTGAGGCACAGAAAGGCTAAGTACCTTGCTTGATATGTGCTGATTTGACCCTGTGTCTTGTGGACTCCTGTGTCCTAAACAGAGTTTAGAAAATATTATGGCAAATGATTTAAAATGACAATCTTGATTTTTTTTCTGTCTCCCTTTCTCCTCCCCTTCCCTCCTGCTCTCTGACATTAAATGCTTCGTTACTCAAGGCTACAGTAGCAGGATGTGAAGTAAACATCCCCGCCCTTTTATTTCTAGGACAGAAGATGGAACAGAATGTTAAGGCAGGAGGCTGCACGTTCTGGGCTGCAGCTGGGTCAGTGTGGGGCTCTGCAGGCACTTGGCCCATCCCGGTGATGACAGTCAACCGCCTGGGTTGCTCTGACCTCGAGTGGCTTCGTGTGCATGCCTGGCTCTCTGCTGGGTGCCCACGTGTCCTCTCCTGGGTCTCTTCAGAAACAGGCTCTGGGCTCAGAGGGTGGCCAGCTCAGCAAGATGGGGCCCGGGGTGGCTTCCCCCTCCTTTGCATGTGTTTGTGTTCTCTCAAACCAGGGCCAGCTCTGATCTTCCCCTAAACCTCATGAGACCCAAAATGCTTTCTGGTTTTGCCGAGAACTGTAGCCCTCTGCCTGCTTAGCAAGGGTAGCAAAGTCCAGGCTCGCTTACTTGGACCAGGAGAGTACCATTTCTTGAATCCAACTGTCTAGGGAATCTAGGCACACGTGTACACACACACACACTCTTAAATGTGCATAGGGTGCCAAAAAAATATAGACACATTTTAAGAAAAGGAAAAACTGTATTAAAATTGTAATACTCAAGTCAGGTTTGACTTCTGCAATTATAAGAGATACAAGATAACATTAAAGCAATGGTGAAAAATACAAAATAAAATTAATTATATATATAAAAAAAAGAGATAACAAGATACAACACACAAGATAACAAATAGTATTGGTTTATACTGAGTAGTAGAATTCTATTTTTTTTTTGAGACAGAGTCTCACTAAGTCACCCTTGGTAAGGTGCCATGGGGTCACAGCTCACAGCAACCTCAAACTCCTGGGCTCAAGCGATTCTCTTGCTTCAGCCTCCCAAATAGCTGGGACCACAGGCGCCCACCACAACGCCCGGCCATTTTTTTGTTGCAGTTGTTATTGTTGTTTAGCTGGCCCGGCCCGTTTCGAACCCGCCACCCTCATTATACGTGGCTGGTGCCATAACCACTGTGCTACAGGAGCCGAGTCTGAGTATTAGAATTTTAATACAGCTTTTCCCTTTCTTAAAATGTGTATGCAAATTTTTTTGTGCCCTTTGTAGATATTTATATATTTTTCCATAAAGAAATATGAGCTCTTCCATTTCTGTCTCCTTCACAAAACAAGCAGCTCTGGCTTTTATTCATTTCTTCTGTATATACAGAAAAAAAATCTACTATACCCACTCAGAAACTCATTTCCTGTGGTTTGGGTGGAGCTAACCCTTCTGCCCACCCCCACTAGCACTGGAGTGGGAACATAATAATGCAGGGCTTGCCAATCAGATCATCTAATTTCTCTGGCCTAAGTGATTGGGTAAGAGGTGGTTGTATGAGTTGACTTAGACCAATCAGAGTCCTCCTTGAGACACTCTTTCCCCCCATTTCTTAAGAAGAGGAGCTCCTTCTGGGGCTATGCTGGACTAAGGCTGCTGGCAGCTATTCTTACCTGTAGAGATAGCTTGTATGAAAAATGGCAATAGAGGTAGAACCTCAGTGATAACCACTGAGCTCCTGGCTCCTGCTATGCCTGAAGCCCACTTACTGTTGCACTTCATGGTTATAAAAACCAGTAAGTTCTCCTACTCCATTTTTTCCCCCTTGAGTTGGTATTAGTTAGGGCTCTGCATTTGTGACCGAAAAATCCTAACATGAGAACCAAAATTCTGGAAGCTTCTATAAAACCGTGTGTGAGGCATTGTGCTATGTACCTTAAATATATTCTCTGTTTTAATCTCCTATTTAATGACTTCACATGGTAGGCATGATAACCTCAATCTTAACAAGCTGGGAAATGGGGATTTAAACAGTAAGTAAATTTCTCGTGAGCATACAAGTGGCTGAGTGGAAATCCTATGTTTTCTGCCCTGAATACCTGTAACACTTACCATCTGTGCTATTCAATGGTATTTGGATTCATATCACCTGATAGAATTATTTCATTTCTTCATGGATTTCTATGCGAGTAAGCCACCTAAGATCTCTGATGTCAGGAAACATAACCTATGCTCTGTTGGCTGGTCCCACTGCCACCACACAGGCCCACAGCACCTAGCACTGGACAACGCAAATCACAAATCCTGAACAAATCCTTGCTGAGCTCATACCTTTGGCATACCAAAGGCACTAACAGGCCTTCCCAGGAGGCCCCTCCATAACCAGAATCATGGAGACAGAGCCATGGGCAGAGTGTGCACTTGCCCCTGAGAGATTAAACATGAATTTTGCAACCATTAGATCTTGATGCTCCATAGGAGCTGATCACAGTGAGTCTCCATCACTCATTTGTTCAATATCCATCCATTCTTAATAGTCAACAAGTGTTTTCTGAACATTTATCATGTACCAAACAGATTGTAAGACTCAGAATACTAAGTAAGAAATAGCTTCTGCCCTCAAGATCTTATTTGTAATTGCCTTCAATTACCTTGAAGCAATTTTCCCAAAGCATTGACGAGTTGCTGTTAAAATTGTTGACCACCCCCCGGATGGCCCCTTGTTGGGGCTCATGCTTTGCCCAGGAGAGAAAAGCATCAGCCCCTCTATAGGTCTTTATCAGCTAGCTGAGCCCTATTTCAGCCAGGAGGACTGCCACAGCCACAAACTTAGGGAGCATAATTCTCAGAAGTTGAATGATGCACAGCCTGTGCTGCTGTACATGGAGGCTCTGAGAACCCAAACAGGACCCATTATCCCCCTCTCATTCACTGCCACATTTGTGGAGCACTTTACAGTTTGCTTGGGATTTCACCTACATTATCTCAGTTGAACTGAGTGATTTTATTTGGGTTCCCATAATGTAGTCTTTCTCTACAGCCCTTCACCCCATGGGACTCTGTTGGCTTCATGAGCCCCCTGGAGCCCCCTCTCTGCTGATGACAGCCCAACCCCAACTGAACAGATAACAATTCCCAAGCACCAAGTTGCCTTACCAGCCCCAGCTTTCTTCCCTTTACCTGGGATTAGCAGCGTCGCCGCTCTGCAGAGGTGACTGTGCTGGTGATTACGAACACATTCCTTGTTTGTCTTTTCAGCCCTGAAATCCTGTCAGTGAGGAGAAGTGATAATAACATGTTATTAAGCGCTTTCTGGGTAATGTAATTCAGGAGTCAGGAGGCAGTTTGGTCATTTATGTCTCTGAAAAGCTTAGAATAATTTTCAGTGTCATTATCCCCCATTTTAAAGAGCCAGGTTCCTATGTATAAAGGTGTATCTGGCTACTCCTGTCGGTATATATAGACACACGTTTACTCTTAGATGCACACATGTGAATGTGTGTTCAGGCATGCACACGTAAGCCGCAGGAGTGTGGACAGGTGTGTACATAAATCAACACAAACTTCTATTTATTTATAGATCCATGTATGTGCCCAGAAACAACTCCTTTTTAGCATCATGGTTTCTGTAATCTAAGGTTTCATAATAAATAAATTTTATTTATTATTTTATTTATTTTATTATTATTTATAAATAAATTTTATTTCTGGCCTCTTCCCTGGCATGTTGTAGAGTCTACAGATTTCTTTGCCTTTATAATTGTTACACATAAAGGAGTAAGAATCCTGGTTATAAGCACACCTCCCAGGTGAGCAGAGCCAACTCATAGGGGCAGCATTTCAGTCACTTCGTCTTTTCTGTAACTCCCCCTTTCTAAGTCCACAGTTCCTAATAACCTGATTCCACCAGAAAAGGCCTTTCTAGCAGTCACCTATTATTTGTTTATTTTTCCTTTAATGCCTTGTATCTGGTACTAAAGTATCTCAGGTGAGTATATGGTATAATGGAGTTAGTTGCCTTTAAAAAAAAAAAAACAAATGAAGATGGAGTCTTACTCTGTCTCTCAGGCTAGAGTGGAGTGGTGCCATCATAGCTCACTGAAGCCTCAAATTCCTGGGCTCAAGTGATTCTCCCACCCCAGCCTCCCAAGTAGCAGGGACTACAGGCATGCATCACCACACTCAGCTCGTATTTTGTAGCAATGGGGTCTCACTATCCTGCCCATGCTGGTTCCAAACTCCTGGCCTTAAGTGAGCCCCCTCCTTGACCTCCCAAAGTGCTGTGATTATGAGTGTCAACCACTGTGCCTAGTTGGTGCCTTGATTGTAGATGGTGAAATTTCCAATCTGGAGGGCACCTGTGATCATGAGCCAGGTTTCTCTTTGCACAGTGAAGACAGGGATGATGGAGCAGGAAGGAAGTAGTCCACGTTTCCTGAGAGTTAGCAGCAAAGCCAGAATAAGAACCCATGCCTCCTAGGCCTCCCTCAAGAACTCTTTCTGTAATCATGTTTCTGTTCCCCAGAAGGCCACTTTGCCTCACTCCACGTATGCTCTTCCTGTATTTCTTTACGAGTATGGAGATGGGGACTGGAGGTAGGACCTGGCACAACCTTGGTGTGGTCCTAATCAGCTCCTATGAAATGGCTATAGTTCAGTGGTGTGAGCTTGAAGACTAAAGTCTGGCTTCTGACCCCAACTGCGCCGAGTGGCCTCAGGCAAATTCATTCCCTCTGTATTCCCTTTGTCTTCTGTCATTGAAGATAGGAGTAGCGTTTAACTCATAGGATTGTTATGAGAGTTAGTTGCACTAATATATGTCAGGTGCCCAATGTGTTTTGTATATTGATTATTACCCTTCCCCCTCACCTGATCTATGGCATTTTTGTCTTGTCCCCACTGGATTCTTTGCCTTCAGACACTTAAATTTTAACGCTGGTAGGTGAGTTAGTGTTTCTCACCTATAGCTTTGCCTCCTCCTTCCAAGGTAATTTCATTCAGTTACATGGCTCCCCAGATCTACACCTCCTGGTCCTATTTATAGGAATGTCCACAGGCTATATATTAGCATTCATTCATTTATTCATGCAAGTATTTACTGAGTACCTGCCATGTGCCACGTATTGTTCTAGGTACCAGGGATTTGGCAATGAATAAAATACCCTCAAATCCTTATTACTGTGGAGCGTCTGATCCTAATGGGGATTGTGACAAGTGCTGTGTGTGATGAGGAAGCAAGAAAGGAGGTTGAGCATGAGCATGGAAGTTACTGTTTTGAATGAGAAAGGCCTTATTGATGAGATGACATTTGAACACAAAGTAGATGAAGGGGCCAGCAATAGTACAGGCAGAGGAACCAGCAAAAGCAGATGGCCTCAGTCTGGAATGTGGTAGGTGTGTTTGAGTCTAGGAGTCTAGAGAGCTGTTTAACAGTGTTTGAAAGGGAAAATAATAGAGACTGGCTCAGAGGCATTATTGTGAATGGAGGAAAGACAGATTCCGTAGGGCTTTGTAGGCTATTGGAAGAGTTGGCTGTTACTTACAGAAATATTGGAATCCAATGGAGGACTTTGATTTGGACACGTTGTATAATGACAAGACATGACTTGTGGTTTAAGGGGATTGTTCCAATAGCTGCACTAAGAGTATATGTAGAGGACTAAGAGTGAAAGTAGGGAGACAGTGGAGGCCACTACAATAAGCCAGGGGCATGGAGAGGCTGTGGACATCATGTTCTGGATGAATTTTAAGGATAGAGCCAACAGATTGAGATAGGGAGGAGTCAGAGGACGGGCAAGTGGTGAGATGGTGTCATGCTATTAACTGAGATAGAGAAGATGGGGGGAGTTGGTTTTATTTTTTGTGGAAGGAAGGAGTCAAGATTTTGATTTGGATACAACTCATTAGAGAAGACTTTTAAACATCCAGGTGGAGATTTTGAGTTAGAAATAGAAATTTAAGTAAATAGGAATGGATGAAAGCCCTGGCACTGGGAAAGACTGGTATGAGAGGACACCAAAGAAGGTCTGAGGACTGAGGCTCAGGGCAGCCCAGTGCTAACAGGTTGGGGAGGTGAGCTGAAAGAGAAAAGGAATAGCGAGATGGGGGAAACCAGGAGAGTCTGGGTCCTGGAGGCCGCAGACAGCAGTGTCTCAATGAGTTGTGACTATCTTTGTTAAATATTACGAATAGTGTAAAGGTTGATCAATGGATTTGGCAATGACTGGCATGGTCAGGGACCTAGAGCCCAAGTCTAGCTGTGGTTGCAGCCACGTGACATAGCGAGCTAGTGGTATAATGCACAGAAAAGGGAACCCATGTGGCATCTAAACACATGAAAAGATGCTCACCCTCACTGATAATGCAAGAAATACAAATTACACTATACTGAGATGCCTGTTTCACCTGACAGATGGGTCAAAAGTCAAAAAGTCTAAAAATACACTGCATTCTTAGGGTCTGAGGGAGCAGGTACTCACCAGATGGGAATGTAAATTGGTAGACACTCTGTGGAAGGGCATATCAGAGTTTAGTTCAGGAAAACAGGAACCATGCTAGGTATTTCTAGCATAAAAATATACAATGTAGGGAATTAGGTGATAGTAAGTATACTGGAAGGACTAGAGGAGCTAAAGTTAGGATTATGCCATTACTTTTTTGGGGGGGGTCACAGTAGCACAAGCTGTCATCAGTCTGGAAGGCACTTGTTCTACCCAGAAACTAGGATGCTTCAGCTAAAGTCATAGCTGCCTTTCAGTGACAGGTTGGCCATTGCAAAAAGTCATAGTGGCACGAACCTGCTCATCAGCTGCTGCCAGAGCCAGAGTAAGAATGGCTTCTGCCCCCTTTAGTCTTCTACATCTCGTGGGAACATATCTCATGACTGTATTCAGTTGGGAAGGAAGTCTGGGAAACGTAGTTCCCAAGCTTCTCACCCTGTGATCTCTATCTTACATCCCTATGGGATAGTATAGAAGGGATTAGAAAGGGGTACTGGGTACCAGGAGACCATCTCTAACATAGTCTAGCCCTTGGCTTCTCAACATCCGGACATGCCCTTTTGTCCACATTTAAATTTCCAACAGCAACAACAATAATATATTTCCATCTAACAGAAACCATAGTGACATAAAATAATACAAATGAAAAGGTTGTCTCTTTTCCAAAGAGGAAAGACCCGAAGTGCCTTCAGTCCTTGAGTCCATCTCTGGCTGCGGTTATTATCTTTTCTAGGTCAGTCATAATCCATTTAATGCTCTAAAGACTAAATTAGAGGATTGACCACTACTAACACTTCTTGCATAAAATACTAGGCAAAAGAAAGAGGAGGGAAAATCATGACAAAGCAAGAAAGCATGTACGAGTATGCGTATTACTACCCTTTAAAAGCCAGCCTTTGTTGGTCATTGAACAGGAACGGCTTCTGCTATTCATTCCTTGTGCCCTTTGCTCTCAGCCATGTTCAGCTGCCTGGGGTTCTCTCAAGGCCAAGACTGTGGCCATGGCAGAAACCCAGGTCTGCGGAAGCTGGCCTCAGCCACTTCCTCCAGGAGAGGAAGAAGGGCTTCTGCCTTTCTTCTGCACTGTCCAGAAAGTGTTCACAGGATCATATGCCTTTGTAACCATCTTTGCATTTCAACTGCAACTAGTTGAGGCTGCTGTCTTTTCCTGCTCTAATTTCCCCTGTATGGTGTTTTTCCTTACGCTGGATGGCATCAGAGCAGCTGTGGGAATTTTGGGTATCCAACTAGAAGAATGTTTCACTGGGATGCATTAAGTTGCTATCTGGCAGGGATTTCTGTAATTTGAAGTTATTTACTAGTTAGTCTCCTATTACAGGAATAGTTTCCGTGAATAGCTCTACTGCCACAATGCCAACTCACCTAGCTGTATGACACCAAAGTGCAGGGCTAGAGGTCACACCATAATAAGAATGTGTCCCATGTCAAGTATCAGAACTATGCTGGTAGTGGAGGTGAAAAATAAAGTTAAAATGTATAAACCATTAAGGTCATGGTGGGGGTAGGGGAAGGGGAGAGCAGAGAGAGGGAAGGAGGGAGGGGGTGGGGCCTTGGTGTGTGCCACACCTTTTGGGGGCAAGACACGATTGCAGGAGGGACTTTGCCTGACAAATGCAACCAGTATAACCTGGCTTATTGTACCCTCAATGAATCCCCAACAATAAAAAACAAAACAAAACAAAAAAACACCAAAATATTCAAGAATAAATTCAGGGGGAAAAAAAAAAGTATAAACCAATAGCTAGTCTGTGTAATATTCTTCTCCTTATTAGTTGTGTAAAACTGTAAATAGAGAATATGGTACTCACTGAAGCCTAGTCAAAATGAAAGCTTTCTCCTATCAGGAGAAAATGCTTAATAATTTAACTTTAACGCTTAGAAATATACCACTTTTTAAAATGAGCATTGTGAATCACAGAGTTTATCAGAATTCCTAAATTTGTAGGACATAAACCTGTAGTGGTACTATAAATAGTGAGTATGTCTCACATGTTCTGTACATACCAACTATCAATAACAAAAATAAATTTTAATGAGCTATGCTAGAGGAAAAATTCAATTATCTTTGTATTTATTCTACAGAATAAATACATGATATTATAAAATCTCATCCTATGAAAAAGCTATCAAAGACCAAGTAGGCAGAAAAAGGTAGGGAAAAAATTTTTTATAAAGGTCTGTTAAGTACATGAGCTAATACAAGTGGGGTGGGTAGGGGAATAAGCAAGTGGGGAGAAGGAAGGAGAGAGGGGGATGGAGGTCACAGTGCATGGCACACCTCTTAGGGGCAGGACACAGTTATAAGAGGGACTTTATTTAACAAATGCAATCAGTGCAACATAATTCTTTGTTTGAATGAATCCCAAACAATAAGAAAAAATACAGATGATCTGGATTGGATTCTGCCTTCCCCTCCTGACTGTGGGCTCTGGTCTGATTTCCCTCTGTATCCCAGTACACAGTCAGACTCACCAAATGCTTGTTGAGTCTTCCCAGGTGCTGAATGGGCACAGTTATAAAGTCTGTGGTCATTACGAAGGCAGGGACTAGATTTACTCAAATCAGCACTGCAACCCTAACACAGAGGGCTATGCCTGGTACATAGCAGGTGCTAATGAATATCGGTTCAGTGAGGAAGTGAATAAATGAATGAATAAGTCTTTGCATCAGCCACCTGAGGACCAATCTCTTCTACTGATCATTCCCCTTGCAGGTCTGTCTGGCCCTGGCAGATAATGGGAGAACATGGAGGAAGAGTTCATGGAGAAGGTAGGGTTTGGGGACCTTCTTACATAAGGACAGAGATGTCTCTCATACCATCAGGGCTTCCTAAGTATCTTGGCAAAGTGCCTCTGTGCCTGAAGTTGTATTAGAGGATCTCTTGCCAACAGCCACATTCATGATGGATGAGGTTCCCATGTCAAGAAATATACTCCTGTGGGGATACTCAGATTTTGATAAAGTCTAAACAAAAAATCAGAGAAAATAAGTGCTATAATACTTCCTAAATGCCACAACTTTTAAAAATATAACCATCACAATTACTCACTCTAATTGTGCCATATCCAAAATGGGATGTAGCTTATGCAGCTACCAGTGAACTAACTGTCACCCCATCCTCTCGCTTCCACCCACGAATACATTATCAAACCCAAGCAACTGTGGTATTGTTTTAGATCTTGAATTTACTCTAGTTTCCCCCAAAGTAGCTAAGTGTCAAATTTTAGTTCTTTCACTGTTAATAGTAACAAATTACCTTATAACTGATTGAGACACTTATGGCAGGGAATCAACTGTTCTTTTGGTTAATATTGCCTCTTTTGGTAACCTCTTTAATAATGTAAATACTCTTAAAGGAACAATACCACTAATTCCCTATCCACTTCTGTGCATAACAGTGGAAATATATGTGTGTGTGGGTGTGAGAAAGAGAAACAGACAGATCCGGGAGAGGGGGAAGTAAGTGTGTGTAGGGCTCCTAGAACAGGGATGGGACTTAAAAGTTACCTGACCTCACTAAGCCTCCGTTTCCTCATAAGTAAATGAGATTGATAATAAAGGCATCTACATCATAGAATTGTTGCATTAAAACCAGGACATTAAAACCAGACCTGCTTGCCATAGGTCTTGGCACAAAATAAGCCTTCGATAGATGTGACCTGTTATTTTTTTTCCTGTATGTTTGCTCATTCTTCTGATACGTTGAACCCCCAGTATAAAAAGACTTTGGTTGGGACACTTACAATTGTCATGTACAGTCTGCCATTCGACTTGGGCTGAGACTTATCACAGGGACAAAACCCATAATGAATGGGCAGAGCCTAGTACAGCATCAACAGGGTGGGGAGGGGCCTCGCCGTTGTTGTCCAAGTCACATTTGGGATGTGCAGAGCATCCACAGGCCACTGGGCTGCTTTGGAGAGTCCTGCATATATGGGAATCGAGCAAGAGTTTGACTCTGGGAGAAGTTGTTAGAATCTAAGGCCAAGTGAACAAATACTGGTCACTGTGAAATTTTCCTCCTTGCCTATCTCTCTCTGTTCATCCAAGAAAATGAATTTCTCGTTTCTCCGCTTGCCTTTCACTCATGATGGTGGTGGCATTTGGCCATTCAGTCATTCGTTTACCTAGCAAATGTTTTCTGATCTAACTAGGTGCCAGGCATGGTGCTAAGGGCAGAGGATACAGTGGGGCTGAGACAGAGTCCTGTGCCTGTGGAGTCAGTCTGGTGGTGGAGGAAGTCAATTTGGTGACAGGTGCAATAAGAAGGGAACAAGCTCTGTGAGGGCAGTTACGGAGGGAAAGTTATGGGAGAGGGGCAGAGCAGGTAGGGTCCCTTTAAGGATAGGACATTTAAGCCGAGATTTAAATAATAGCATGAGGTCCTGAAGGAAGAAATGGAATGAGGGTGTGAGGGGAGGGATGTCATTCCAATTAGAGGTGTTCACTCTAATTTTTTAGTGAGCTGTGCACACCGCTGCTGCTATGTGAGTTTGGACAAGCTGATCCACATTTACAGCCTCCTTGCCTATGAAATAGAAATCGGAATGTCTCTTGATAATGAAATTAAATAGATTACGTGGTGGTGCCCATCGCTCAGTGGGTAGGGCACCAGCCACATACATTGGGCCTGGTGGGTTCAAACCCCGCCTGGGCCAGCTAAAATCAACAATGATTACTGCAACAACAACAACAAAAAAACCAGCCAGGTGTTGTGGCAGGTGCCTGTAGTCCCAGCTACATGGGTGGCTGAGGCAAGAGAATCGCTTAAGCCCAAGAGTTTGAGGTTGCAGTGAGCTGTGACGTCACAGCACTCTACCGAGGGTGACATAGTGAAACTCTGTCTCAAAAAAATAAATAAAAAATAAAATAAAGTGTATGGACCCATATGAGCTCTAGTGACTTACTAATGAAGATGGGTGGAGGAGAGTGAGTTACATACTGTTTATCATCCACTCAGTACATCTGATGATTCTCTGTAACGTACAAGCAATACCTTTTCTGGTTCAAACCCAGGACCTATGCAGCCTCTGTGGAGCCCTGGTAGCAGGTCTGCAATGCTGGTCCAATTGTTACTCATGCTGATGTATCACCCATCCACCCTGGCTCCCAGTGACTGTCTCAAAAGTTGTTACTGTGCTTTGTTGATGGAGGTTTTCCCCACATGGTGCAGGAAAATGTGAGCTGGTACAGTATGCGTTTACTGGTCCTGTTAGGTTCACCATTCTGAACTTTATAGAGTAAGCACAGAACAAACTCAGCTTCTAGCAGGATCTGTTGTGGGGAGGCTAGCAAGGGGTCCGTGCACAGTCATGCTCCTGCAAGAAATGCCCTTCCCTCATCAGGCACTGCTTAATCCCAGCAGGGAAGAGCAAAGTAATCACATGGGTAGGAGGCATGAAAGGACAGAGGTTGGAAGGCCCATTGGTGCTCAGTCTTGAAAGCCAACCTCAAGGGACTGCTTGACAACACACAGCTCAGAGCGGGTGACAATGGCAGCTGTTGCCCTGGGCATCCAAGGCATGGGGAGCACAGGATAGAGGACACTTGCCAGCACACCTGCCATCCTCAGATGTCGGAGACACGAGGAGGAACCACAATCAAAACACAGAAGGACAGAGGCCCACACTTGGGCCTTGAGGCTAAGGGTTGCTGATAAGCCCTGAAGTCATCTTGTGTTGAGTGTGAGAGTCACTCTATATCAATGAGTCAGCAATCTTGGGTGACCCCACACTGCTTCGGCCAACAGGAACCCTCTGCTTGCCAGACCAGCCACCTCAACTGGGGGCCCAACAAACAGGCTCTAAGGCACCCCCAGAGGGGTTAGTTCCAGAGTTCCTCGGGACATCTGGTTGACCCCATGTTCAGGGAGCAAGAGTCAGAAGTCACCTTAAAGGGGAGAAATGACAGCTGGGTCCCATATAGGACTGAGTCTGGGCCAGGGGCATCCGTCTTGAAGAGCACTGACAGGACTGGCAGTACCAAGCCCCACGAAGGACTTGGAATGTTCAAGGAAGATGCTCCAAAGCCTGGGGGAGGGGATCTGAGGCATGGATCCATGGCAGGGCTATGTTGGCCCAGTACTGCCCCTTCTCCTCTAAAAAGGCTGAAACAACAACAAGAACAGAGCTGTGGGGGGTGGGGAAGCCATGCTCGCCATTTATGGTGATCCATACAACCTACTATAGTAATATCATAATAGTTCAAGGGCTACCCACAGGAAGCACCTGAGACCAGGGAGCTTCTGATAGGAGAACATAAAGGTTGTGGAGTGTGTGTGCGTGTGTGTGTGTGTCTGTGTGTGTGTGTGTGTGTGTGTGTGGTGGGGGAACAGGTCAGTGATGGAGAATATGAGCGTGTGGTGGGGGAGACAGGTCAGGGATGGAGAGTGTGTGTGGGGGGAGGGGGAACAGGCTGGGCCCTAGAAAGTTTCAGCAATAATACACTTATTGAGGTTGAGGAATGCCCCCTGCCGAGTCAAATCTATATCCCTGATTTTCACCAAGGATTGATGCTGAAGTGGGCAACCTCAGCAGCAGAAGCCCCACTGGGCTTCAGGGGAGGCCAATTACCAAAGGGTCCACAAACAAACGATGTCCCCTTCAGAAAACAGAGGGGGAGAAAATGTGTGCCAGGCACTTTTCTAGGGAGAGGTGGAGGAGACAACGTCTGTGAGCAAAACAGACAAAATCTCAACCCTAAAAGAGTTTGCATCCTAGTAAAGAAAAAGAAAAATAGGCAATATAAACAGGACATGGTGTAGTCACTGAGAGGATGGTAAACGCAGGGGGATGAGAAGTGCCACCATTTCATCCAGGTCACCTGGGATGACATTCTCAAAATGTCTTGAGAAAATGTGAAAGAATATAGAATCCACTCCACTGGGTTTTCATTAAATATTTTAAAGTCATGATTAAAATCTGTATGTACTGCTAATTACCCTGATGTGTGGTGGGGGGTGTGGGGAGGGACAGGTCTGCTTGGATGCCACTAACAAGACATCCTGAGGACATGTGTCTCGTGATGAAGAGCTCAGCATGGGGCTGCCATCTGGGGTTGTACTGGCCAGGAGACCCCACACAATTTCCCTCACACTGACCCTGAACAACCTTGCCTTTGGTTGGCCACATCTTTGTCCTTGGACAACTGGAACACAGTGTCCCTAGCAGCTCCACAGCCCTCTCTGTGAAGGGAAGAAGCATCTCAGCTGGTGGTTGTTGAAATATATGTGCAGGCATGGGCCAGCCCCAGAGCCACAGTCAGGAGTTGCTCAGTGTACTTGCCCCCTGGAGGACTTCAGGATGCACCCTCAGACCCATTCCCCACTCTGCACAGGGCTAAAGGAACCAATACCAGTAGTATACCATTTTCCCAGCACACCAGAGGGAAAACTGAGCCAAGGACTGTGAGATGTGTCCCCAGCAGGGTACCAGTATGAAGTCACCTTCAAAGGCTCCACAGGAGACCAGGCTCCCCATTATCCTTCATCCATTATTTAGAGAAGATGCTCTGGTTTGTGGACCAAGGGTGATTTATCTGTGGAGCAGCCTCTATCGCAAGTTACTGACAGAACGAGAATACTGTTGTAGGGATATTAATTAGATGGCAAATAAAGAATATAGGAACGACTTCAGAAAGTCTAGATCTCAACTGGCTTTGGGAGTCTAGACAGGATATGCCAAGGGCCCTGCCCAGGGCTCTGATCTTCAGAACGGCAATAGAAGGATTGAGATAATAAAATCAAATGCAAAAAGTAAAGCCATTCTTTTGTAGATGGGAAAGAAATGCATTAGTCTAGGAGTTAAAAGACTAATGTTTGACCTTGACCTGGGGTGAGTTATTTAAAATTCTAGAGCCTCCATTTCCCCACTTGATAATGAAGTTATACTTAATAATCTCTAAATCTTCACTCAGTTTCAATATTCGTAATCTATGCTTTATTTGAACAGCTCATCACAATACATAAAGAAGTGAAGCCTTTGGAGCATTTGCCATAAATTAGATTTAAAACTGTTCCTCTCCCCTAATCTGCTTAGAATTCGAGGATTACAATCTCCCTTCAGTACAGCTATCATTCAGTGCCACATTTACCGAGAGAGTATGGATCATTCTCAACAACTTGACTGTTGACATTCAGAAAAGATTGCCATTTATCTGCAGGAATGCTCAGTGCTTTGGAAGGGCCCTCAGGGAATCCATAGGCTTCAATCACATTGATAGAGACTTCAGTTTCCTTTGGGGGGAAAACAAAATGAAAGAAGTTCCAAGTTGTCAGATGGCAAGGAAATAGAAAGGAATTTGCAAGGCACAAGCTCAAGAGTCATTTTTTAAAACATGACTGGAGTTGTTACTCCAGCTTTCATAACAGCATGTAGTTTAAGTATGCTCACATCCCCATCAATGTCATGATTCAGAAGAGTGGGTCACTGTTGAAATCTGAAATTTCATAGGCCAAAGGGTGTGGGTAAAAATATAATTCAGGCTGAAATTTCAGAGGCCTCAGCTCCCTCACCTCCCCAAACTCCTCCCTCACTCACCCCACTATCCCTCTGCTCAGCACCCACACAGTGGGGAGGGGGCTGGAATGTTCGGCAGAATAAATAGGAAACTGGTTTGGGAACATCTGGGTAGAAATCAGCAGTTTAGCAGAGACACAATATCAGCAAAATTAGGAGGCAATTAAAAATTACCTTCAAACCAAGACAATTTAGCCCAAAGGTTATAACTGTAATCATTCTTTTCTCATCTCCTAAGGTAACTTTGTTTGTTACCTATTTAGTTCTGCCCTTAAGAATTGTTTATGATTTGGTGCCTTATTGTCCTTCACCCTGATGACCTTTGCTATAATCAAAAGACCACCCACATGATTGAGTCGTGAGACTATTAATTCTTTACTTCTTCATTCTGTATATACATGGCCCAAAAGCCTAATAAAAGCCTCCTGAGATTTTTGTTTGAGGAGGCAGCCTCACTATATAGAGACGGTGTTCCTCTCTCCAGGCCTCAGCAGATTATTTCACTGAAAATTCTGCAAGTGAATTTCTCACATCATTCGTCTCTCTGCTCCCAGACCTCCAGAGATCAGGAAGGAAAGCTCCCACTTGGGGAATTCTCAGTTTGCCAAAGGCAAGGTATAGCTCCCTCCTGCACAACAACAAAAGTATATTATCAGATCTGCATAAAACCAGGTTGGCACTTGTTTCTCAAACCCCAGAAGCAGAAAAGATTCGATTTATATAAAGTTCATTTTATCTGATTATAAGTCATAATAGTCAAAACCAAGCACATAAGAAGTTTTGGATGACATATAAGTTTCAGAGAAAGAAACAGTACAATGGTCTAGTAAGATTTAAAGGTTTTCCAGCTGCTGAAATAAGAAGTTGCTGAGAGCTAACCCAAATGTGTTATTTTTTAAACTGTAATTAAATTACAATTAAAATTGTTTTTAAAACTGTATTGCTAAACTGAGGATTCCACCATGAAATAACTGAATCCTGGTGACTAATGTTATGTTCTTTGTATGTTCTCAATTAATCTTTAAAGGTAAAAATCTCATACTAAATAATTTACTCAAGATTTATAAACCCTCATACAGAATCTGTCTCACTCTAAAAATCACGCTGCCATCCATACCCAGCCCAGGAAAGGTGGTCTCTCCAGGTCTGCCCCCACTGTGGTTTCCTCTCCTGCCAGACAGACCATGGGCTCACCAGGGAGGAGATGGGGAGATACACACCCTCAATGATGCAGAATTCTAGCTACCAGCCAAATGACAGCACAATCTGCTTTCTAGATAGACACCAGCTCTCTCCCCAAACTCCCAGGTTGGCCTTCTTAAACTTAGTTTTCTTCTGGTGTTTTTATTTGTTTATTTGTTTGTTTGAGACAAAGTCTCACTCTGTTGCCCTAGGTAGAGTGCCACGTCATCATAGCTTACAGAAACCTCAAACTCTTGGGCTCAAGTGATCCTCTTGCCTCAGGTTTTCTATTTTTAGTAGAGACAGGGTCTTGCTCAGGCTGGTCTCAACCTCCTGAGTTCAAGCACCACCTTGGCCTCCTAGACAGCTAGGATTACAGGCATGAGCCACCATGCCCAGCCTGAGTGTAGTTTTTAAAATAACCACTAACAAGAATTCATAAGACCATAAACTATAAGGAAATAAAGTAGATATATTAATAGAATACATTTTTAATCTGGTTAGGAGATTAATTCCATTAGATTGAGTGAGGTTAAAAAAATAGATGTTTTTATAGGTCAAGAGCAATGAAATATGGGCAATTTCACAGGATTCAAGCTGTATTCAGGAACCCTCCAATTCTGGATGCTCTTGTCTTCTCACCTGAGTTTGGCCTATTCCTGCTTTTCTTCCTCAGCTTCTCAAAATGTGCTTTCAAATTCCAACATCTATCCTGAAGCCAATGGAATCCCTCGCTCAGCTCCACTACCGAATCCAGTATCTCATCCATAAGCATTCACTGGACTCCTTTTCTGAACCAGAAAATTCTACTGAGACAAGGGTAGATGTAAATATGTCTTAGTCTTTGAGGAGTTCCTAATCTAGTGAGAAATGGAAACTTCCATCGTCCATTGCAGAAATACGTCCAGAGTGTTGAAAGAGAATCAAGGAGTCTCATGCTTAAAGGAAGGAGTAAGGAAGATTTCAAAGCAGAGTTGACATTTAGATTGTGCCTTGAAGGAAAAGGTAAAATTTTCTGAACAAACCAAGGTGGGAAAGGCCTTGCAGGTAGGCACAAAGTCAAATGTATGGCCGTGGGGCATGAAAAGACACTAAATGTTCCAGGGAAAAGTGAATAACCCAACAGGAATCAAGGCGGTAAGAGGAGTTGGTAACAGATCTTAAAGGAACATGATGTTTTCTTCCTTTATCACATGGGTAAGCAAAAACATTTCTTTCTAATGAAGGAACATGATGTTTCTTTTTGAAATAAAATTTTGCATTTTCAGGAGTGCATGTTTTCTTCCCATGAACCATGAGTCTAAAAAGGAAGACTCAAACAAAATGAGTAGAATATAGGTTTTAAAATTTATATTTATTGTTTTTTCTACTTACAAAAGAAATACAGACTCATTCTAAGCAATTCAAACATTATAAAAATACGTAACACAGAAGTTAAATACTCCTGTAATTCAAACGTCCCAGACCCAAACCACTGTTGCTACATCCATGTATTTTGTTCAGATTCCTTTAGACTTTGATTTTGATGTACAAATTAACATATTAATATACTTTCCCCATACCCATAAATATAGAGCTGCCTCATTCTTTTTTTTTTTTTTTTTTTTTTTTTGTGACAGAGTCTCAAGCTTTTATCCTGGGTAGAGTGCCATGATGTCACAGCTCACAGCAACCTCAAACTATTGGGCTTAATTAATTCTCTTGTTTTAGCCTCCCAAGTAGCTGGGATTACAGGCACCCACCACAACACCCAGCTAATTTTTTTGTTGTAGTTGTCATTGTTCTTTTAGCTGGCCTGGGCCAGGTTTGAACCCACCAGCCTTGGTATACATGGCTGGTGCCATACCTACTAAGCTACAGGCGCTGCCTGCCTTATTCTTTTTAATTGCTATGTAATATTCTACTATATCAATGTAGTAAAATTTATTGACCCTACCCTTATTCTGTGACATTGGGATGTTTTTGACATTTCGTGGTTATAAACAATGCTGGGATAAGCAACTATTTATAGAAAACTTTGCAAATCTGTACAAGTGTTTTCATAGAATATATTCTCAGAAGTCCTTCCAGGGATTGATATGAAGGGAATAACCATTTTTATTTTAATAGATATTGCCAAATTGCCATTATAAATGTTATATCAATTGATAGCCCAACACTGTATGTAGCCCCCAATTTCCTTAATGGTGTGGGGTTTTATAGGCAGTCTGTTCTCACCAGAGAGATCAAAGAACATTGGGATTCTTCATTCAGCTCTGTGAATGTCTGTAATTCACACATTTCTCTTGTGTCTGATAGATTAACGTTAATAGCAGCTCGAAGGTTTGACCAGAAAAGCCCACATTTATGCCTGTCCTTGGGCCATTCCAAGTATGCTTTCTTTTCCAGGAGAGCTTTCAGGATATGATACCTGGTAGGAATGCAGTAGAATGGAATGGGTTCCAATAATATAAGAATTATATGGTCAGAATTTTTATGGAAGAAGTCATGGTTGGCAAAGTAGAATTCATAATGGCCCCACTCACTAAGGACAAAGTTGGGAGACAAAACAAAGATGGACTTAAAGCTCTTCTCAATGAAGCTTATGATATTTTCACTTATGCTTTTTCCAGGGTCAAAGTTTCTCTCATGAAGGCAAATCAAGACAGAGCCATCTTCTTTCTCTAGACTAGGGATCAATTCATTCTTTACCCAGGGAGAATCATGTTCACTGTATGAAATAAATGCGTGAAATTGGATATTGCTCTTGAGTTGTTTTTTGTTTGTCTTCCTAATCCTGTGCCATGTTTGTACCCACTGACCGAGCATCTTGAAATACCAGGGTAGATCAAAGTGGAGACAGCAGAAGGCCATAGCTATCCCCACAAATAGCATGATAACCATGATGGTGACAATCAACAAAGCTGTGTTGCAAGATAATTCAGGAAGATGAACGTCCTTTAACTGAGTCCCCTTTAGATTTAAAGGGTATTCGCAGATGTATGAATCTGACCATCCAACCACCATGCCCTCCAAATATTTTTCAAGCTGAATGAAATTTCTTAATTCACAGGTGCACCAGAAGGGATTCCTCCCTGCATTTAGAGTCTTAACCTCCTTGCAGCTTTGGAAGAAATCCAGAGATGGGCTGAGTATTAAGTTCATTTCAATGTTCAGAACTGAGAGTTGACTGAAATGACTGCACCCAGGGAGATCAGTTAGAAAATTAAATGCAACATTTAGCTCTCGTAAGGACTTAAGATGAATAGCGTCTTTGGGTATAGTTTGAATTTGGTTATTATTTAGATCAAGTATTTGAATACTTCTGGGCAAGCACCTAAAAACAGAATCATCAAATTTATTGAATGACAGGTTCATGGTGACCAAGGTTTCTGGCCATGAGCAATTTTCATCATTTTTGTGTTGTAATAGGTTTTCGCTCAGGTCCAAGTGCTGCAAGGGTGTGTTGTGAGCAAAACTACTCACTAAGGAAAGTGTCTCCAGTTTATTGTCCTTCAAAATGAGAGTTTTCAAATGAGGCAACTGGATAGTTCTTTTAAACAGTTCATCTGTTAAGATATTATTAGCAAAATTTAAAAATTGGAATCTTGTAGGATAATTAGGGAAAAGCATGTGTGGCATCTGTGCATTTGATATTGTCAGGTTTTCTATATCCATTTTGGTAAAAAGCAAGTAGATTTTATCCTGTGGAATAAAGAAAATTCTGAAATGTACATGCTCCAATTTTATAGCTCTCATTACAGTATTTGAGTAGTCAAATGAATTGTGGTCAAGATAAACCTTACCTCCAAAAGTCATATTCTGGATCTGGAAGTATTCCACAGATGTGTGCCAAACAAATTGGAAGATAAGGAGAAGGTCATCCCAGAATAAATCAACTTTACTAAGTAGCAGAATAGATGTTTTGGCATTTTCTAAACTAAGATTCCGTTGAATTTCATAATGTACAAATTGGCTCTTGCCATCTACATTTGTCATTTCTAATATTTTCGAAGTCTTGATTCCATCACGCAAAAGAATCCAGAAATTTGTGTTCACTGATAAAACAATGTGAAGTTTTGTTATGTTTAAGATGGGTAGGCTACCTTTTTCATACTGAGAAAGAGTTCTCAATCCTAAGAAGACAGTATTTAGATGCAAATGAGCAATTTTCTGGATATCTGATTTTTGAATTTTTGCCCCATTCAACCCCAGGGTTTCCAGGTGTGACATGCCGCTGGTGTCTTCACAGAGAGAAATGGTGTCAAAGTCATTAAAAGAAAGATCTAAATGTCTGAGATTTGCCAGTGAATACCAAGTTATAGTCTTCAGTCTGTTATAAGACAAATCTAAGTATCTTAACTCCTTGTTGAATTAAAAAATTTTGATATTCAGCTCTTGGATTCTGTTGTGGCATAGAATCAAAAATTTCAGTTTGGAGAAAGAATAAAAATCTGAACTCTCCAGTTGAAAAAGAAGGTTATAGGATAAATCCAGTGTGGTCATGGCTGGGGTTATGTCTGTGGGAATGTTTCTTAGGAACATGTTGGAACAGTTGGTAGTCAATTCCCTTTCTTCTGGCAGCTTTGGAGCCCAGCCTTCCACTGACATAACAATACTACAAAAAATGTAAATGTTTCTGATAAGTTTCATTGTATTTCCAAGGATTTTATCACTGGTTTCCTCATATAAATGATAAAGATGAGTTCAAAACCCTAGAAAAAGAGCATATAATGTTATGTTTTTATTTGGATTGTAAATTGGAGACATTGATATACAAAGGTTATGAATGAAACTTCACCAAGTTGTTTGTACAGTGCTGCCAACATAAGTATGTGCTGGCAAGTTCACAAACCTAATTGTCAGATCTCACATTCTTCAAGAGGTTGGAACAGGGTACCAACCTGGGACTTGAGTCTTTGACTTGATCTCAAAGCCCTGGATGACAGATCTCCATCCAGTCACCTGTGCCATGGCCCCATCACTGAGGCCAGATGGGGTTCTCAGAGAGAAGTATGCTAGTTAGTAGAAGTGCCTTTCTCCCCAGTTCAACTTAGTAACCACATTTTCAGGTCAAATGCAATACCCTTTTGATGGCCTGAATGTTTTAGCAAATTAAAAAGATTATATATATATATATACATATGTATATATATATATGTATATGTATATATATGTATATGTATATATATGTATATATATATTATTATTTTTTTTTTTTTTAGAGACAGAGTCTCACTTTATCACCCTTGGTGGAGTGCCGTGGTATCACACAGCTCACAGCAACCTCCAGTTCCTGAGCTTAGGTGATTCTCTTGCCTCAGCCTCCCAAGTAGCTGGCGCTACAGGCACCCACCACAACAACGCCCGGCTATTTTTTTTTGTTGTTGCAGTTTGGCTGGGGCTGGGTTTGAACCTGCCACCCTCAGTATATGGCGCTGGTGTCCTACTCACTGAGCCACAGGCGCCTCCCTGAAAGATATTTTTTATCACCAAATATTGTAGGCCCTTACAATAATATCATGGGATTATTCCTCAAATTTTTCTTTGTGGACATAGGGAATCCCTGGAGCTGATACCTGATTTTCAAAAACACTTACCCATGCACATGGAAGGTCCAAAATATAGAAACAAACAGAATGATTCCCATCCTTATGCCTCCATGTGTTGTCAGGTTGGTGGTAAAAGCAATCCAGATAGCTGACAAATAGTAATAATAATTATCAAAAAGAGTTTCCATTTCTTGGTGGCTTTCAGTATGCTAGGATATATAGCAAGTGCTTTGTAGACATTATCTCTATAATTTACCCCAATATTTTGTAAGGAAAGTACTGCTATCCCCATTTAAAAGGTGAGGAAACTCAGGTGTAAAATTGTGAGGGATCTGAGAAGAAGATCAGCCTTCAAGTTATCTGATTTGACACGGAGCTGAGGTGGTTGGAGAACTCGGATTTTGACAATATTCATTATTGACAATATTTACTAGCTATTCTGCCAGAAACTTTTCTAGGAACTGGGGAAACAGGAGTGAACAGAGCAGAAGATTTCTGTGCTTGTTACACAGCTTACCTTCTAGTGTTGTGTAATTTGAGAGAGGCTGCAAGCAAAACAATAACTTTATATGTTAGGTGGTAGTAAGGATTTGAAGGAAAATTAAGATGAGGGGGACAGAGAGACAGAGGAGGGATTTTTTTGCATAGGGTGATCAAAAAGCCCTGGGAGATGTCAACCTTCATGCAGAGATCTAAGGGGAGTGAGGGAGCAAACCACTTGTTTGGGGAAAGAGGGTTTTGGCGAGAACAGCAAGTATAATTCAAAGATTTGATGTAGCAACACGCCTGAAAAATGTGAGGGGCAACATGAGTGGAGATGGGAAAGTGAATCAGAGAAGAGGTCAGATATTGTGAGAACTTGGCGATTTTCCTCTGAAATAAGAAACCAGAGGAGGTTTTTGAGTCCAGGAGTGACAGCTCTGATGTACATTTTAGAGATTCCTCTGCTTGTTGGGTGGAAATGATTAAAGGGTATAAGAATGGCAGGGAAAACCCCTTGGGACTCTAGAGAGTAACTTGCATAAGAGAGAAGGTGGAGGTAGATGTGGGGAGAAGGAAGTTGTTATGATTTAATGGCAAATTAGTGAAGTCTTGGCCTCTGTGTTTCCCCCCACCAGGCACGAAGGGGAGGTGATAAATTAGCAGTGTGAGAGTTTCCCTGCCTTCCTTTGCATGTGTTCCACACACACTGCCCCTCAGACTGGTCTCTCCCATAGACAAGTGGAGGGAACAGAAGCCATACTCAACAGGAAGAGTGTGGCCACGCTGTCCTGTCGTTCTGAGAGGCTCTGCATGTGAGCGCGCACACATGTGCAAATGTGGTAACAGAATCGGCAGAATTAAAAACTAAAGCCACTTGAGAATATTACCCCTCTTATCTGAATTTCTCCTTCTCTAGAACCTTCTTGAGTTAGGGATTTTTTTCTTGGAGCGAAGAAATTGTAGAAAACAGTCAGCTATTTCCCAAAATAACTTGAACGTGAAAGTGCTTTGTCTTAGTTCAGGCTGCTAGCACAAATCACCCAGACTGGGTGGCTTTCTCGTAGTTCTAGGTGCTGGGAAGTCTATGCTCAAGGAGCTCACCAGTCCAGCTCCTTTTGAGGGCCCTCTTCCTGGTGTACATCACCACATGGAGGAAAACACAGAGAGAGCGTGTATGTGAGAACAAGCACCATTTCTGAGTTTTCCAGGTAGCCATTGATAATAGTAGAGGTGGTCTCTTTTCCTGATCTTGGTAACACACATCATCACAATATCTTTGTGTAAATTCCCTTACCTTGTACACTTGAAGAATTCCTAATTAAAAAAAAAATCAATTATGCACATTGATCATATAATTTTTATAGTCTATAAGCTATTATTTCTACTATGTGTTCTTGAATATCTTAGAGCAAAACCTCTAATTTTGGTGAGATCTCCACCATTAGATGATTTCTCAAAACACCAACTTTTAAAAACCTGATCAAATGAGTTTAAGATGCCTTCGGTAGTCCTTTTCTTTGACAACATTTTAGTGACTCCCTAGAGTGCAGTATATACTAAAATATTATACTGCATTAATGTGTAAATGTATAGTATAATGATCAGATAAAACTAGTGAATATTCTATTTAATTAATTTAGTTCCTGACAGATTTTTAAATTGTTACATATTTAAGAGTAAGTTTTCTATATTTACTTCTAAATAGTCCAAATAGAAAATGTTTACAATTATTGCCTGAAGGAATAGTTAAATATTAATCAAATTATTATGTCCATATCATCCATTGTGTGACTATAATGTTTATATTTTCTTTCAGTTTCCTTAAAACTATGCATTAAATTTCAGAGGGTCTTAATTTCTTTGCCACTAGATGGAGAAAATAATTTTCCATGAATTCACTGTATCTTGTGAATGGCCTCTTAGCAGATGAACCTTGATTCACTGGTTTATGGTCTGCCCCTCCCCCTTTGCCCCATGAACACTGTCTGTCTTGTTCACTTCCGTATTCCCAGCTTGTGGAATAGTGCCTGGCATGTGGCACGTGCTCAGAAAATGTTTGTTGAATGTTACGTATGTGTGAATGAATGATTTCAGGATTTTACACCATAGCCCAACATGGTAACATAATATGCTCTCAGCAGTACATGTTGAATAAATGGATTTATGTTGTGAATTTCTAACATAGTGCAGGAGTTAAAGAATGAGTTTGGGGAAGGGCACAGTAGTTCACACCTGTAATCCTAGCCTTTCGGAGGCTGAGGCAGGAAGATTGCTCAAGGCTATGAGTTTGAGACCATCCTAAGCAAGAGCTAAGTTCTATCTCTACCAAAACAAATAGAAAAATTACCCTGGTGTGATTGTGTGTACCTGTAGTCCTAGCTACTCTGAGGACTGAGTCAGGAGGCTCTCTTGAGTCCTGGAATCTGAGGTTGCTATGAGCTATGATGAAGCCAGTGCTCTCTAGCGAGGGCTACAGAGCAAGACTCTGTCTCAAAAAACAAATGCAAACAAAATAATGGGTCCAGCATTAGGGATGGATAGACTCTGGGTTAAAGTTCAATCTTTACCACTCATTGGCTGTGTTACTGAACCATTATCCAGCCTCTAAAAGGTTTGGTTTTCTTACCTATAAAATGGGGCTTGTGCAGAGGCATAAAATGATACCAGATATAAATGACTCAATATCGTGCCTAGTGTATCACACTTAATAAACAGTGGCAGTTATTAGGGCCAAGACTAGGGTGAGGCAAATAAAGCATAAATATTAAGGAGGTGCCAAGGAACTCAGTGATCAAGATAAATCATGTTCACATGAATATTTTTTTCTTTTCTTTTTTTTTATTGTTAAATCATAACTGTGTAATTAGTGCAATCACCTGTACCCATTCTAAGCACATGAATATTTTTATAAGTCAAAATTGATGTAAAAATTGCTGTGGAACAAAATATTGAAAGTTTTCATAAACCCAGGATCAGTGTTAACCAAGTTTTTCTTTTGCCTCAGGCTCCATTATAATTGGCAAGACCCTGGAGGTTGACAAAGGTGTTTTTAATGTTGTCTTGCAGAGTGCTTTAATTGGTAGCAAATTAAGCTTTTAGGTCTGAGAGCCACAGCCCCAGAAAAATGCAGCAGAATGTAACATAGCTGCTTTATCTGGAATCCTCTGGGTTGTGATGTCAGTTTCCATCTCTTACTCACTTCTCCATGCCTAGTACCATAACCTGATCTGGAACTATAATGAGAGAGGAGGGAACTCTTGTTTGAAATTCTCTTAATTAATATAATAAATAAAAGGTACTATTGGGCAATGACATGTGAAATACATCATGACATTTCATTAAAACAAGTTACAAAGTGGAGTTCCACCATTGACTTCCCTAGTTCTGAGGACTTTGGACTTGAACTGAGACACTCTATCAGCAGCTTGCAGACAGTCTGTGGTAGGACTTCTCGGCCACCATAATCATGGATAGCTGGCCCAGACCTCCGTAAGAGCTGCACCACAATCATGACCGGCGCCCGCCCAGACCTCGGTAAGAGCTGCGCCACAACCCACGACCTGCGCTTGCCGGGTCTGCCCATACCCTGACCAGGAACTGCGGGAGCCACACAACCCTGTATCCTCCCTCCTGTACCCTCCCTGCCACCACATTGGCCCGCTCGTCTGGCCAGGGACTCAGGTAGCCGTGTGCCCTCCAGAGCCCTCCCTGCCTCTGCGCAGAGCCCTTCTCCTGGCCAGAAATTGCTGGAGCCTTGGGTTGTCTGTGCCAAAGTCACTGGGTGCCAGGCACTCCCAGAACCGTGTGCACCACCCCTCACCCTGTTGCTGGATCCAGGTGTGTCACACACCGGAGCTGCTCCCACAACCAGAACTCCCTGGCTGGGGCAGCCCCAGAGGAGCTACACAGGGTCACTCCCTACAAAGATCCAGCAACAATAGAGTGATCCCGCTGGGGTCTAATCTTGGAGAGACACCTCCCCAACTCTGAGGA
>CAUYPK010085637.1:0-15516 GCA_963574355.1 Loris lydekkerianus | reverse complement strand
GATATTTACATTATGATTCATAACAGTAGCAAAATTACAGTTATGAAGTAGCAATGAAAATAATTTTATGGTTGGGGGTCACCACAACATGAGGAACTGTATTAAAGGGTCATGGCATTAGGAAGGTTGAGAACCACTGCTTTAATGAATCTATATAGGATTGTAGGATTAAATTGAAACTGCAATATGATGTTAAGGACTTTTGGATTATCTTTCCCCCCCTCCTCCCCGCTGTTGATAGGTACTCTGCCCTCAGCCATATCCATGCACTGAAAAGTGTCCCAAATGTGCTCTGCCCTTTCTCTCCTCTGTGAGAAAGCACAAGCTTCCTTCTGCCTAGAATGCCCTTTCTTAGGCTGTCCACTTGGCGGCTTCTTGGCACAACTTCCTTAAGAGCCTGGCCAGCTGTGACTGCCCTTGGAGGTGGGTCCCACCTTCAGCAGTGATGTGTGGTTTCAGCTCTCCTGTGCCTGCCTGACCCCTCTATTCCTGCTCATAATCACATTGGTATCATTACATCACCCACCAATCTTTTTGTCTCCCTCACCTGGGAAGACTCAATTCTCCTCCCTATTCCTAGGAGATTGCGCTGTGCCTTGCCCTGAGAGTTGGATGAATTAAAGGCAAAAGTATATGTACCACTTCAAAAGTGAAAACTATGCATGCAGATTGAATAGCTCTCAAATGCTTTAGTTTATGTTCCTCAGTGTGAAGGCGGTGGTGATTGCTGGATTTCTTTGGTTATCGACTATGAGCAATAGGAATCATATTGATTCAATCTTCTTTCTTTTTCTGCCTGCGGCCATGCCTTAATTCAGGCCCTCATTGTATCTCAAACTATTTTAAGACCTTCCTAACTATTCTCCCTATCACAGTCTCCCTTCCTGCCTTCCATCCTGTATACCACTGCTAACTTTCCTCAAAACGTATCTGATAACATCACTCTTGGTCTTAAACTCTGGCGGGGGGAGGGGATCCTATTATAGTACATAGTCCAGACTTTTGACCACGGTAGCCTGTGAGCACTGGGAGAGCGGCAGCATCTTCAGGGTTTTGCCTGCTGTCACATCACACCTTCCACATCTAGCAC
Source organism: Loris lydekkerianus (assembly GCA_963574355.1). Classification (NCBI taxonomy): domain Eukaryota; kingdom Metazoa; phylum Chordata; class Mammalia; order Primates; family Lorisidae; genus Loris; species Loris lydekkerianus. The sequence goes on along the minus strand of CAUYPK010085637.1, from coordinate 14,426 downwards.
ATAGATAACCTGGGCACTCACTGCTCACCTGCGGAGTAATCTCTTTCATCAAATCTAAGGTGGCAGTGATCATAAAACACACCATTATTTTATGGACTACTAAAAAAAAAAAAGTCTGCTAATTAAACCATGGCACAATGCTTTCTTACTCCTTTTGTCTTTTTCTTATTGCAAGATCTCTTTTAGTGTTCTTCAGGAAAAAGGTCTTTTAGCACATATCACGGTTGTACATAAATGTAAAGGAAAATGTAAGCAAAATAAATTGGTTAAGATAATTCTTACCACTTCATGTTTTAAGTCTGACCTCTGTGAATCTCATTCCACTTCAGAGGCACTGATATTTGTATTTTTCCCCACACAATGTAACTCTTCACCTTATCAGGGGTATTAGAACAGAAGCATTTCTTAAAAGAATTATTTTTTTCTAAGTTGCTGGCATCTGCTTTGCAAGTTTTGATGTGCATGTGTAGGTAGTGAGAGCACAAGAACTTCTACCCATCCAACTGCACCTTGATCTTCGAGGTGTTCCATGTTAAAAAATAAATCCATTGCAGATTCAGTGGAATGAACTAGGGTATTTATAAATGGCACGAATACATGCTATTATTAATCTGCCCGCAACATGCTCTTCCAGGCTTCCTCCCCACCACTCAATCCTGCACATTCTTACTCCAAACCATGAGCTTTTATGAACTGGGACAGATTCTTTTTCAACCCTGCATCATTGCATTCACTCCTATTCACTCTACGTGGAACACACTTCTCTATTCTCAAACCAACATGAGTCCTTCATGATCCAATTTAAAGCCACCTTCAAGTCTTCCTTACTTCTTCAGAGGGACTTGGTCTTTGCCTCTTTACTACCCTGTGAGCATTTTGTGTATACTCATGAATACATCTCACAATTTTTAGTCATTTTGTGGTCAAGGATAAGAACTAACCATGCTTTTCTCTGTAAAACTTGAATAAATTTGTCTTCCTCCCTTGGATTATGGAGTAATATGGAGTTAGAGAACATTGTTCCACAGTTGTCCTGGGAGGACTTCTCATATAATTGCTTTTACATGATGGGTGCCCTTGGTCAAGCATCATCTAACAAAGGATTCATTACTCTGGTTTAGTCAGAATATTAAGGTTCTGCATTGATCTTTAGTATTCCATTATATAAAGTTACAGAACAACAAAAACCCCATTAACCCAATATTTCTGTAGATTTCATCAGGCTTTTACAATGTATTTGAAAAACAATGTTTATATCTTTACAATTTTCACACTAGAATCAACCCAGAGATCTGAACCTGAAAAGAGAACTATAAGTAATTTTAAATCTTTCAAGACAGAGGTTAAAGTCTCAGATGAAATACTGTCCGTTGGTGAAAAGATTAGCCAAGGTCAAATCTGAGTCCTTTAAAAGTGTCTTCTCATTTCATTACCAAGTGTTAAAATCAAGTCTGTGTCTGAATTCCTAATGTTAGCACAAGTCATTCTATTTATAGATGTTAACATAATTCTCAGAGAGATACTGACAAAAGAATAAGTGATGACTGTCTAGAACGGTGATACTGAAAGTATTGTCTGGTCTAACTTACATCAGTCACATGGGCTGCTGGATAGAAATGCAGCCTCCTGAGGTCACACCCAGAGCTTCTGATTCCTCTGACTCCCTGGATATTGGGTAATATTTAAAGACATATAAGATTGAGAATTATGTCATAATCTAAAAGGTATACTTAGCGTTTTCCTGATCTAGACTAATCCCCAAATTCCAGTAGGGCATTTTCTTCTGGGCTATAATAGTACTGTTTAATCATGTAAAATAAATAAAAGTTATAAAAAGCAATTCAAAAACTTCACAAGAATATTTTCTGTAACATTTTCATACCTAGTTTTTCCGCCATTAAATGCTATAAACTTAATGACATTTCACTTCAATCTATACAGAAAGTTAATTACTCTCTTACAATGAATATAGATAGAAGAAAACTATTTTTGTATAATATGCTTTCCAGAGGAAATGATCTATGATATAGAATTAAATAAAGAACTTTGAACATAATTCTGAGTCATTGCAAGCACTCAGAGAGATGTGAGTCATGGTAGGTCACCCAGAGGATGAAGTTATAGCTAAGAATAGAATGCAGATATCGTCTTCCTGTGCCATACCCAACTTGCCTGCTTCCTCTGACAATTTAAATTCATTCATTGAATCACATGACCATATATATCATAGTGTGGTTTTCTGGCTTCTATTATATTCAGCAGAAGCAGAATAAGCTTTATTTACTCTTTTACTAGCATTAGATTATTTATACAATAAAAAAGGAACTTGAAAGAATATCTAAAATAATTGAATTTGATACATTTGCATCATTGTCTTCTTTTATTTTCACTGATAAAATCATTATTCAATGTAGTTTGAAGGAAAAAGATAAATTGCATCTATCTTGATGAACTATTGTGGTTTTTTTCTCTCTACACCTTGATTTCACCTACATTTTCTACTTAAAGGTTGTGTAGCCTCTAGAATGTCCATCCATGATGAACAACATAGCAATAAATTGCCAACTTTTTGGTTACCTCCTGAGCCTTGTTAATCCCTCTGCCAGCCATTCTTTCAGTTGTTCATGAAATGGGACATGGAACCTTATCAACCAAGACATGATGGATGAATGGCATCTCAAGAATCCAGGAAACCTGGATAAATGTGTGTTTTCCCGTATAGTGCAGTTGTATTCACTTTATTCATGTTAACATAAAAATACATCATCAAACTGACTTCTAATTTAGTGGCTCAGGAGAGTAGCATCATTTTTTAGACAGTTTTTGTCAAAGTTTTAGTCTTTCTCCACATTGTTTGCGGTTTGTTTTGTTTTGTTGGCTTTTTTCAGACAGGATCTTGCTGTGGCTGGAGTCCCACAGAATCATCACAGCTCACAGAAAACTCAAACTCCTGGGCTCAGATGATCCTCCTGCCTCAGCCTCCTGAGTAGCTGGGACTAAAGGCATCCAGCACCACACCTGGCATACTTACTTAATTGTAAAGACAGGGATCTCACTATGTTGCTCAGGCTACTTCTCCACTATTTTTGTTTTTTTTTTTTTTTGAGACACAATGACTCTTTCTCTGTGGCCCAGGCTGGAGTTCAGTGGCCTGATCACAGCTCACAGCAACCTCAAACTCCTGGGTTCAAGCAATCCTCTTGCCTCAGCCTCCTGAGTAGCTGAAACCACAGGATCCTGGCACCAGGTCTGGTTGATTTTTTTTTGTTTTTTTGCAAAGGTGTGCTCTTCCTCTTGCTCAGGCTGGTCTGGAACTCCCGGCCTTGAGCAATTCCCCCACCTTGGCCTCCCAAAGAACTAGGCAGCACGAGCCACTGGATCTGGCCATCTGTCTGTATTTCTTCAGTGAGGATTTACTCATTTGTTATCCATTTATCTTTAAAGGCATTTGTTAAACACCGCTCAGGTGCCAGTCATGGTGCCAGGCGCTGGGACTCCCTGGGAAGCAACAGAATTACTTCCTTCTAATTACCTAGCTTCTGTCAGGTGTTGGGTGTAATCTTCTCTCTTCCCGTCCCCATCAATAATCTCACCATTTTCTGTTCTATAGGGGAGCATTTTACTGGGGGAAGGTGGGCCAAAATCTTAGAAAGCCCAGGACACAGCACATCTGGTGCTCATTTCAGTTAATATGCCTCATGGGCATAGCCTCATTTATCCATTTCAGCTATTTCCTATTATATCACTTGCTACAGTGTATACTTCTTCACTAATTTAATAAAAGACACCCCTTGTGATACACTAAAACCTCTCAGGAAGGTGACATCATGGCTACCTCTAATTATTCACAGGTTTGACAGCAGCACATGGTACAATGGTGTCTCTCCTCCTCTGGCTTTGGAGTTGACCATCAACTCATCATAGTCATTCAATCATTTAATCATTTACTCCTTTTAAAATAAAGCATCTACTGAGTGCCTGCTCTGTGGAGCAGCGTACAGGGTAGGAGATATGCAGGAGGTGCCCAGGCAGACGCGCTCCTGTCTTAGGGGTTCCAGTTTGTCGTTTGCTACTCGCCTTACATTTACTTTTGACGCCATTGCTCTCAATGCTCTGCAAGTTGAGTAGATTACAAAAAAATCTCTTTACACCTAGAAATGCCCGTGAAGATTTCTGTTACACTTCTGAGGCAGCCCTGTCCTTCACACACTGCCGTTATAGTCGTCTTTTTATGTATGAGAAACACGACTCACAGCATGTGATATTCTGCTTCTAATTATCTGGGGATTTCACAGACGACAATGCAGTAGCTTCTGATGAGACACAAAGGCCTGTGTTCTGTTTCCCACTATGCCGTGACATTTTGAGAACATTTGTACGATGTAAAGCGATAGGGTTACCTGCAGCCTTAGTTTTAGAAGCAGTTCTGATGGTGGCTAGTAGGCTGAACAGCAGTCTCCATAGGGGGCTAACACCTGTGCTTCATGCCTGGGCAAAATCACATCCATCACTGGTAGAACATACTATTTTATAAAAGTAAGTTAATAAGCATGCACTATGATAAGATGTTTCAAAGTTCTGGGCATGTTCTCCCCATGTCTACTGATGGAAAAGATTTTCTGCAAGGCAAAAATCCTTTCTTATACTCAGAACTATCAGCCATGTACACTGGTCTATAGATGATCAGGCCATACAGACTGATAATAGAAAGATGTTTTATAAACACTTATATACATACATATAATTGGGTGGTGTATTATATTTTATATTATATATTAGTTATGTATATAGTGCAAGGAAATCAGTAGGCAATTCTATATTAAATTATAGTGCAAGTAAATCAATTATATATTAGTTATGTATATAGTGCAAGTAAATCAGTAGGCAAGTAAATCAATTATATATTAGTTATATATATAGTGCAAGTAAATCAGTAGGCAATTGTATATTAAATTAATGTAAGACATGAAACTATAAAAATACTGCAAGAGAACACTGGGAAAACCCTTGAAGAAATCAGTCTGGGTGAGTATTTTATGAGGAGGACCCCCTGGGCAATGGAAACAGCTTCAAAAATACACTACTGGGACCTGATCAAACTAAAAAGCTTCTGCACAGCCAAGAACACAGTAAGTAAAGCAAGCAGACAGCCCTCAGAATGGGAGAAGATATTTGCAGGTTATCTAAAACTTGATTTTTTTTTTTTTTTCACTCTTTGGCCAGGGCTAGGTTTGAACCTACCAACTCCAGCATATGGGGCCAGGACCCTACTCCTTTGGGCCACAGGCACTGCCCAAACTTGATATCTTAATCATTATCAAAACTATGAGGAAATGCAACTATAAGTAATAGAGACATAAATCCAAAATCCAAAATTCAAAGCCTACCAGTTTATAAAGTTTGTTTATTATCTTGTCTTATTTTTGTTTTTGTTGTTGTTGTTAAGACAAGTCTCTCTCCCATCTGGGTTAGGGTTAGAGTGCAGTGGCATCATCTTAGTTCACTGAAATCTCAAACTCCTGGGCTCAAGTGATCATCCTGCCTCAGTATCCTAAGTACCAGGGACCATAGACAGACACCACCATGCCTGGCTAATTTCTTTATTGTTTTTCTTTTGGTAGGGATAGGGTCTCACTATATTGCTTAAGCTGGTCTCAAACACCTGGTCTCAAGCCCTTGGCCTCCCAAAATGCTTAGGATTATAAGCATTTATAAGGATTATAAACACTCGTGATTTTTCATAAAGTCTTTTGTTCCCCACAAGTAGAATATTAAGCATTCAACTGAGAGCATTTTTTAAAAAATCTACACTAACAGTGTTGCTGTATGGAAAAAGGAACAAATAGAAAGCAAGCTCTATAGAGATAGAGATAATGGTTAAATGGGTAGGAGAATTCATAGACACACCAGCCTCAACTTCACGGACTACTTATGTATCTCATTTTCCTCTTGTAAATTCCACAGAGGTCAATGCGGATGTGCCTGGGAAACTGTCATTGCTGATGCAGAGCCGGAGTCCAGTGCAGTACTGGGGGATGTGCTGAGCCCTTGAAGAATAATCTTCCAGACAGCACCCTTGCTCCCCAAGACACCTCTCAGTTTAGGGTGAAACCATCATTTATTTTTGCTCAATATAACATCAATATATTGAAAAAATGTTTCCTTACAGATTCAGAGCATATATTACAGTGCTTCAGAACATGGCTTAAAAAAACCACACATATAAGGAAGCCCATGGAAACATTCTAATAAATAGAGAAACTGAAATAGCCAGTGGTTCATTCATAGGGAACTGGTTAAATAAACCTGGAACTCACAAGAAGTGAATCATATGGGCAATTCCTGGTGTAAGATGTTGGTGCTGCATGAATTATTTGTTCAATGTACAATTATTGAATAAGAAAATAAATTTAAAAATATAGTTAGAATAATATTAAATTCATTATATTTATATTTGCAAATATATGTTTCCATACACACATAGAAAATGCTATAGAAAGTCCTCTTTTTTTCCTTTAACATCTTGCTAACTGCTTGTCCTATCAAGACAAAGGATAAGAAAAAACAATCAACTCAAGAACCGGAGAAAAATGTAATAGAAAAATCAAAATTTAACAAAGAATCCCATTAGAATTTAAACTACCTAAGGAAGCCTTAATTTTAAGCTATGATTTTAGGTTTTTGTGTTTATACTTTTCATAGTTATATAGTTCATACCCAAATTCTACATTAGAATTAATTTTAAAATAAATAAATAGATTATTTTTCCAGATTTATTGAGGTAAATTAACAAGCAAAAATGTCTATTTAAAGTATACACTGTGATAAATTCATATTATGTTTACATTATGAAATGATTATCACATCAAGTTAATTAACATATACATCACCCACCTCATGTAGTTACCTTGTGTGTGTTAAGAATTACTGTAATCTGTCTTAGTAAATCTCAAGTATATAACACATTATTAACTATAACCACCATATTGTAGATTATATATCCAAACTTATCCTTTCTATAATTGAAAGTTTGTATCCTTTGACCAGCAAAACCCTATTTCCAAATCCCTAACTGTTGGATTTTAGCCAACCTCCAAAAGGTAAGGAAAATTTAGACCAGCACTCTTAGAAAGCATCTTACCCTACCAAAAAGGGTTAACAATACGTCTTTCAACACTAACTCTTCTCTTTCACGAAGAAACAATTTATTCCTACAATGAGTCAAGTCAGTGAGATGAGTGTATACAATGGAGAATTTTGAGGCTTAGGCTTCCAGTTTGTTATTTAAAGAAAGCTAAGTTCCAATAATTTATTGTCAAGTTCAAAAAGAACTGTATTTATTCCTTTGCGACCCTTAGTCAAACTGTGTATAATGCTGTTTCCTGTACAAGAACCACCCGTACAGATAAGCCTTGATATATGTTCATGATCTTTTGACAAAATGTAATTCAACTCAATTTTCAAAGCCCTATTGTATTTTCTTCATCTTATAGGTAGGGACTATATTTGTAATACTGTTTCAGTTAAAGGCCTACATGAGATTTTAATAAGAGACCTATCTTTGTAAAAGGTACACATTGTACACTGAATACATTTTAATACATGTAATTATCCTTCTCATAAAAAATAAAGGAGGGGGCAGTGCCTGTGGGTGCCGGCCCCATATGCCAAAGGTGGTGGGTTCAAACCCAGCCCTAGCCAAAAACTGCAAAATAAATAAATAAGAAGGAAAACAGATATAACACTATCTCAATTATTATTATTATCAAATTTACTACAAAGTCATACACAAAAGAGATTTATTATTTCGCAGGTATCATGTTTTTGTTTATGTTGTAATATGTCAGCAAATCTGGTCCATTAGATTCAGTTGGGAAGAAGCCTCTTCTATCCTATACCAGTAATTAGAGACGTGAATTGATCATTTTAATAAGTTTGTGGTACAGAAATAGATTGTTCTTCAGTCACAGACATTGGCTCAAATAAAGCATTTTATCTAAGCAGGCCACTTATTAAATGTGACCCCAGGAGAATATTGATAACTTATCAAGACTGATCCTCACTATTACCAAGAACAGAAATCCTGTTGTACCATTCTCTGCACAGTCCTTCACAATATGGAGCCTCCAACCTCTTCAACCCCATCTACTGCTTCAAACCCTTCAAACACCATCAAGAAATCTCTTGAGGCTTCCAGGTATACCTGATGCTCCCTCTACCCAAGATAGCCATCATTTCCAAGCTATTTGCTCAGCTGCTTACCTCTCTTCTTTGAGAGAGTGGATGTGCCTTCCATGAGGCTGACCCAGGCCATGTAAACTCTTGCCACCATGAGTGCTCCTTAGATATTTTATCATCACAACACCCTGTTTGCTTTGTATCACCCTCCAAATCTTTAATCTGTCCACTTATTATAATACTTCTTTATTTGTCATCTGTCTCTTCCATTGCATCTCTAGACTCTATCACAATGTCTGACAAGCAGTAGCTACTTTCTAAATGAAAGAAAAATTTACACCTGCTATTTAAGACAGTGGACCAGATAAAGCATACATAGCAGACCTACACTGAGTAATGCTCTTGAGTAGTATTTGTAACTAAAGAAGGTAAGTGTGTGTGGGGGAGGGAATAAAGGCTTTCAACCAGTTGAACAGACATTGGCACTGATACTATCAACATGCCAACCAGGGTAAAGTGACAGAGACTTTGGTGGATCCAGAAGTATTCATGAGACAGGAATGAAAAGAGAGCTAGAATGGTCTATCATTAAAAATCTGGGTGGACTTCATGAAGAAATGAGTTGGCATCCTGCAGTCAAATCAGGATTGTATGGCAGAGGCATAAAATATGACTGTGGATTTAAAGTAAGAGTCATTTCTAAGTAAAAAATATTGCCCATTTAGATAAAATATCATTTTAATTAATATTTATATTAGATTACTAACATAAAAGAAGTCCACAGGATTAGTTTGCAGAGACTGAAGGCTATTGGTTTCAAAGTGGTAAGTTATCTTATTATTATGTACAGCAATATAAGCCACTTTGAAATTGCAGTCAAATTCTGACTTTATAAATATGAATTGTTATTTACCCAGAGCTCTGGAAAATGAGTATGAACTCATGTGAAAGACAGGCTTCATAAAATCAGATAAGACCACAATATATAAGGAAAGAGAAAAGGTAATAAAATCAAAGACAAATCAAGCCATCAAGATGTTTCTAGCATTGACTCCCTGGCCTAAGTTAATCACACAGTTGTAGACACACAGCTCCACTGCAGTTTGGCCAAGTTTTTAATATCTCAAACTGATTCCTACAATGTAGAACATTTTTACACTGTTTTCCTTTAAAACGGGGTGCTTCACACACCTGAGGAGAGGAGGATATTTATTTTCTTCTGTGAAACTACCAGGAAAATGAATGTAAACCTATTCAAAATTTCAAAATATAGTTTCCTATATTATATCTTCACTTTATAAAGTGATTATACGCTGCAAAAAAACAGAGGCCCTTTCTTTTGATTCCTCTACTTTGAAAATAGTTACACAAAGTTCTGCCTAATCTGGAACACACAAAAGCATGTTATCAGAATACATTGCCTTGTCAATACATGAAATTTTATATTTCTTCTGTTTATTGCCTTACTCTCTTCTTGATTCCAATAAAATTCAGCACAGAGAAATGCATCTTCTGTAAATTTAAAAAAATCCATATCTAAAGTTCCTACTGGTATTTCCTTATAGAATATCTAGAATGATTGAAACTCTAATAAATAAGAGGTTTTTTCCCAATAATCAGAAAATTGATCTGTTACTCTTATCTTTTTTTCGTATCTGTATGACATCAATAGAAGCAGATAAAACAAAATTCATTTACTTAACTGAGAAAATGGGAGCAGGTCATGGATTTGGATTTGACCTTCCTATGCCTCAGTTTTCTCATCTGTAAAATAGAATAATAGTACCCAGTTCATAAGGTTGTTATGAGGGTTAATTGATTTAATATTTGTAAAGGATTTAGAATAGATCCTGACACACAGTAAGCACTCTTTAAAAACTATTTATTACATATTTATTTAGACTTACCTTAAAGAATGTTGAAAATGATCTGGCTTCTCTTTACATAATTTCTAAAGGGTGGATTTGCTTTAGCTTAGGTTGAAATAACGTAAGCTCCACAGAAACTTGCTCAGGTCAACAATCAGTAGATTTCAGTCTATAGGTAGAATTTAACTAGCAGCTGGTGTGTCTTCTTATTCTCTCTAAATGTGATCTAAGTTTTCCTTGGTCATTTAGCATACTATTGAACATCAAATACACTAGCTTTTGACCCAGTGAATATGCTGAACATCTTCGCTTTGTGGAGGAGTTGTCCTAATGCAGGCCACTATAGCCTTCTTCAGCCTGTGAACTGACTAAGGCTGTAAAGCTGTCCACTTATATTGATATTTCTTTCTCTCAGACATGTGTCAGAGGAAGAATTTCTCGATGATTCCCTCAAGTACTCATAACGACTCTACCTTAGGCATGAAAAGAACTTCCCACAGGACTTCGCATATTGCCTACAAAGCAACTTTATGTTCTTAGTTGTCTTTTAATTGAAATTGCCTTATATTTCCCACATGGTTCTTTGACCTACAAAAATGTATTTCTCATCTAGCGAGCTATGTAGATTGCCACTTTAATCTTGTCTAATGGAATCTCCAAGAACCATAGAAAAGAAAGGCCCAAATAGAAATTTTTTTCCCCAAATGCATCTCCATATTGATGCTCAGTTTTTGAAAAAACTCCCTCCACTTGATTTTAAGCTAAAGAAGAAATTTAATAAAATAGGGAACTTTTTTCATGTCCATCACATAGCCGAAGAAATGAATTCTTCCTTCCAATTAAAGCTCTCGTATTGGTGCCAGCTCCACTACAGTATTTCTATTAGCTAACAGTTACTGATCTTTGTCTATTACATGCTAAGTGTTTTATATTTACAAACTTATTTAATCCATATAACAACCCTACAAGGTATTTTGCTTATTTTACATATAAGGAAATAAAGCAGAAAACAATTAAGTAACTTGCCAATAATCACCCCTCCCCTCCAAAAAAAGTAGTTAGAAAGCCAGAATTTGAATCCAGAGTCCAGACTATCATTGATTTCACTGTTATAACATTATAATACATATAATAATTGTAGAGGAAAGGAGACTACTCACATGTATGTAGTTTACTGCCTATTTCTCAGCAGTGAAATCTAAACTAGGATTATGATGGGAAAGTCATGGTTAATGTTCCTAGAGTATTCTATCTTTACGTGTTTACTAATATTATTTTGAGATGTACATTGTGTTGATGTAAAATTCAATTACAGAAACTAAAAATGAGAAAAAATAATAATTTTCTTATTCAAACATAAAATTATTAAGAAACAACAATAACAACAACAAAAAAAAACCACCCCAAAATAGTCCCATCCTCCCTCCTAAATTGATTCATTCTGTCATGGCTACAAGTGGCATACCATACATCATCATGCTAAGTCAAGGGCACCAACTGAGCCAGACTTTTTAAGATAAAAATGTAGATGTTGACCAATATTGAGGTTATCTCAACCATAGACGCCCATTTCCCATGTTGCTCTGAAAGTTCCCTCTAGTCTAGAGTGATGTTTATTAATTCATGGAGAGCACTTTAGTTAACTACACTGTACTCTCAACATTCTTGTATATTAGTCTGTTTACTTCCTGACAGCTAGAATTGAGAGGTTTGAAATATTGGTACACTCATTGTAAATGTTGATATGAATGACACATTACACTGTGGCCCCAACGTCACTGCTTTTCTAACAGAAAATAAGAAAATATGGAAAAAACATGTCTGACTCTTGTGCACTGATTACACTCTCATGAATGTGTGGAATCAGGTCCTTTGCGTTTACTCTTGGGACATATTCTGCCCAATCTCCATAATAGGAGTGCCAGACAGAATTTTTACCACAGTGTAATGGGTTCCGTATTTCAGCATCAAGACTGAAAATTCAGAGTGCAATCACAAGTACACGTTCAGCAATTGGGCAGGTGCCTGCTTGACAATGTTCTTTTTGATCCAGCCAAGCAATAGGACCACTTGCTAACTTCACATGAGCTAAGATGTGGGAGACTCCCCACCAGATCTCCTGGCTTTGAATGCTGCACTCACTGAAAAGTGAGACTTACTGAAAGTAAGACTGGAAAAACTATTAAAAGCTTTGCAAGAGATGATGATATAGGTCCTAAGTTGAAATCTCACACTCTTAATTTTAGAACATGAACTCTAGACAGAAACCTGAGTGCTTCAGACTTGGTGCGTCTTTATAGGTGTGGGCTCCCCCAGCTCATAGCTCATGGAGCGGTTTGTTTTGTCAGACATCTGCTTCCTTCAGTTTGGATGTGTGATGCCACATGCAAAGTGGTTGCTAGGTTAGATTGTCATGGTCCAGTTAGACTTTTCATAACAAGTTTTACCTAACCACCTCCATCACTTTTACCTAACCATCCTATCACTTTTAAGAAGAACTTACTTATCCAGGGTTTGGAATTGAGAAAAGGAAATACCTTTAATGAACCTTCAAATTTAGAAGTAGGTGAAAAGGTGTTTTGTATGCTTGAAATCACTCTCAATAATCCTATGCTTTAATATTTCCTGCTTCAATCTCAAAACTTATACTCAATCTCAAAACTTATACTTCCTCATAGACTCATATTTTACCTATGTTTTTGTTGTTGTTGTTTGTTTGTTTTGTTTTGTTTTGTTTTTTGGCTGGGGCTGGGTTTGAACCCGCCTCCTCCGGCATATGGGGCTGGCACCCTACTCCTTTGAGCCACAGGTGCAACCCTTAACTATCTTTTTAAAAATCTTGTTTCCATAACAACAGCCAATAAGAGGCAGTAATTTATGGGGTGGGAATAAAGGTTGTTTAGTGTTAAGGAGACTAAGAGAAGAGGTGAAGTTTGACGTGAAGAATAATACTCTCACTTTAAAGGATGCAGCAGGAAAAAAAAAACAAAAAACGGAGTGTAAACACCAACTCTAATAAGACACAGTATAAAGACTCCAAGTCAACAAGGGAAGGTTGAATTACCTTTAGTATTTTCCATAAAAGAGGTCATAGAATTGCACAATAATTTTGGAAAGAGCCTTTGAAATATGATATTTAAAGTCTTGGTTTGTGAAAGAGAAATTCGAGGCTATAAATAGTTCTTGTGTATAGGAAAAAATCAGGTACTAATGAAAGGACTGATGAAATACTTAAGTATTTCATAACTTAGGAATCATCCTTCAACTCATTCTTTCACTTGTTCTTTCTCAAATATTTATTGAGTCCTACCATGTGTCAGAGTTTGAGTTTGGTGTTTATCTAGATCAAGTGAACAGAACATCCAGAAGGAAAGGAACAGAAGTAGAGAACATTGAAACTGTGGCAAGTACCACCTACCATCAGCTCCATCCTGAGAGTAGAAAAGGATTTTTTCAGAAACCCAGAACCTCTATATGGTTATGGGGGTGGGGGAAAACAGTTGGAAGGATGGACTGGGGGCAGGGACAGTCAGTCCCAGGAGGGTACAGGAATGCAGAATGAGAGACATCAGCAAGAGTTGAATTATACCAAAAAAAAAAAAAAAAAAAAAAAAGAGAGAGAGAGAGAGAGAAAAGAAAAGAAAAAAGAAAAATTGTATTTTAAAAGCATGCTTAATTGTATTGCCTACCAAAACTATTAAAACTCTAAATTCTGTGCTAGAGCACCCCTGGGTATTGAACAGCCTTATCTTTCCATTTTTTGTTAAGAAACTTCTTTAAATATCAACATATGCCAATATTGAACAGAAATCAGTTTTTAATGCTGTGAATTAGGACCCTATCCAAACAGTAAATCATTCACCCTACCCGATGTTTTCTATTCTGTAACTCAAGCACCTCGAACTCACTCTGTCTAAAACTACATTTGTAGGCATGTACATCATACACATCTACTTTTCTTTCTCAGTGAATGGTACAACCCTTAATCTAGTTCAAGCAAACCAGAAATGTAGTTGCTACTATTTATACATACTCTCTCAAAAAGTAGGCATGAAATTATCTTGTATAGTTTTCCTGCATTGTGCTATAGGCATCTCATTTTAAAAGAAATTAAAAAGTGATGGGAAATGGGCGCAATGGCTCATGCCTGTAATCCTGACACTCTGTGAGGCCAAGGCAGATGGATTGCCTGAGCTCACAATTTTGAGACCAGCCTGAGCAAGAATGTACACCGTGGAATATTATGAAGCCTTAAAGAAAGATGGAGACTTTACCTCTTTTATGCTTACATGGATGGAGCTGGAACATATTCTTCTTAGTAAAGTATCTCAAGAATGGAAGAAAAAGTACCCAATGTACTCAGCCCTACTATGAAACTAA
>CAUYPK010085636.1:0-37358 GCA_963574355.1 Loris lydekkerianus | reverse complement strand
AAAAAAAAAAAAACACACACACATACCAAAATAACAAAAATACAGTGCATACTTTAGAATAGTAACAATGACAATAGCTATAATTTAGGTATCACTCCCTATACTCCAAGTGAGTTCACCCACCTTATATTTATTAACTCTTTTGATGCTCATAATAAGCCTACAAGAAAAGTATTTTTAGCTCCATTATTATTTACCAAGCAAACTGAGGAAAGAAATAGTACTGGACTCAGTGTAGTTGTTCAAAATTTCTTGACCTAGATTCATCATCTTCAATAGATAAGGCAGATTCTTCTAAGACCTAAAGTATCAGTTCACAGTTTTCATTCAAGTGAGACAATAATATAATGGATTTCCACACTTTAAATTAAAAAAAAAAAAAAGTTATGACTCACATTTCATTTTTATAAGCCTTCAAAATTTAACAAGCAGTTGACACAAGTGTCTAATTCGCTATTAATGCTGCTAACACAGAAGATATTATGTCCATTTCCAAATATATCTGTCACTCATTATAAAGATTAATAAACAGAGCTGCCAAGAACTTGCTATACACAAAACCATTCTGGTTTATGAGACCTTCTCCCCACTTCAAATTCAGGGAGACTTGAATGAGTTCAGCAAACACTCTCCTTGATTGTCTTCAAGAGAAAAGGACAAAAGAGGGATGGATACTCCAACTAGTTTTAGGTGACACGTGTGTGTGCTAATGTCACCCTGGAAATGGACTGGGGAAAGTCTGAAGCAGGGAACTAAGTCTAGAGATTCATTTTGTTTTACAAGGATTCTGGGTACCATTTATACTATACATCTAGGTCACGGTTGTTGAGTCTGTTACAATAGAAACAGCACTTTATGGAATCATTATTCTAGGAAGAGTGATTACATAATAAACTCTAGCACCTTTGAAGCACTTTCAAGGTCCCACTCTGCTATGTGCTTTATACCCACCAACTCATTTAAGCCTCACCTTAACCTTTCATACTTATACCCATTATTATTTCTACCTTTCAAATGAGGAAATTAAGACACGTAGATGTTAAACAATTTACCTGACATCATATACCTCATAACTTTGAGAACCAAGACTCAAAACTAACAAAACATTAAAATTCCAGTAGAATTTAGGAAGTCACCTATGCCATTTCTATAGCATTCATATTTCTACGTAAAAATGATCAGACATTTTGAAACAAAGCAAGCCTTTCTATGAACTACAGGAACAATGAAACCAAAAAAGTATACTTAGCATGTAGCACAAATGTTGCCAGTATTTATTGCACAGCACCTATTGTTTTTGAGATTTTTAATAAAAATCATTTTAACTTGAGTAAGGTGGTATCTCATTGTGGTTTTAATTTGCATTTCCCTGATGATTAGTCACACTGAGTGTTTTTTCATGTTTATTGCCCATTTTTCTGTCTTCCTTTGAAAGCTTCTGTTCATATCTTCTGTCCACTTTTGAATGTGGTTGTCTGATGTTTTTCCTTGCTGATTTTTTTGAGTTCTTTGTAGATTTTGCTTATTAAATATAGTGCCTACTTTAGAATGTTATTGGATATATGGCTTGTGAACATTTTCTCCCACTTGGTAGGTTGTCTATTTACTCTGTTGATCATTTCTTTGGCTATGTAGAAGCTTTTAATTTAATCGAGTCCCATTTTATTTATTTTTGTTTTTGCTATGGTTGTAATTAGAGTAGTCTTCATAAATTATTTGCCTATGTCTGTATCTGAAAGAGTTCTTCCAACATTTTCTTCCAGAATGCACATGGTTCATGCCTTATATTTAAGTCTTTTATCCACCTTGAGTTAACTTTTATGAGTGGTGAGAAATAGGGATCCTATTTCATTCTTATGCATGTAGCAATCCAATTTTCTTAGCACTATTCATTGAATAGGGATTCTTTGCCCTCCGCATTTTCTTGTCTGATTTGTCAAAGATCAATTGGCTGTATATGGACAGTTTTATGTCTGGGTTTTCTATTCTGTTCCATTGGTCTGTGTCTCTATTTTTGTGGCAATACCGTGCTGTTTTTAAGTCTGGTAAGGTTATGCCTCCAGATTTATTCCTTTGCAACCTCTATGGAAAATGGTATGAAGATTTTTCAAAGAGCTAGAAGTATACCTACTATTTGATCCAGCAATCCTACTAATGGGTATTTACCTAAAGGAGGAAAAGTCATTTATTCTGTTGATCATTCAGTCAAATGTTTACTGCATCATAATTCACAGTTGCAAAGATATAGAATCAACCCAGTGCTCATCAATTCATAGGCGGATAAACAAAATGTGGTATATGTATATCATAGAATACTACTCAGCTATTAAAAATGATGACCAATGCCTTTGCAACAATTTTGATGGAAGTAGAGCCTATTATCCCAAGTATCTAAATAATGGAAAAACAAACACCACATGCACTCAGTATTAAACTGTAACTAACCAAGGAGCACACATGTGCATAGAGGGAAATAAAACACAATGGAAATTAAGCAGAGGGGAGGGGAGAGGAGGAATCAGTAAAAACTACCTAACAGATACAATGAACACTGTCTGGGCGACAGGCACACTTATAACTCTGACTCAGACATTACAAAAGCAACCTATGTCACCAAAAACATTTGTAATCCTGCAATATTTGGGGTGGAGGGACCACATCAGCAGTTGGCACTTCTGTGAATTAGAATCTCACAGCGATTGAGAACTGTGTAATATACTAGTGAATTTTATACTTTACCTTTACCTCATTTGTGATCATATATATGTAGGGAAACACCCAATTTTAATTCAAAATCTTAAATTTCAAAGCTCATTATATTATATCATGCTAGATTTAGAAAAATACCTTTATTTTTATTTTTAAATAAAATGTGCTTAAAGTGTATTTTGAATTTTTGCCAAGTAAATTTTGAAAACTATTCATTGCCTATAACACTGGTTAGTATTTAATATTGTGGTGGAAATGATCACAGTAACATCATGACTGTGGGAAGTAATTCCTTTGTGCAGGATGTGTCCCTCAAGCTGTCTGAGGCGATACTTCTCTGAATTTCCAGAAAGAATATCTACCTGCAGAGTAGGCCTTATATTTAGTAGAATAATGTGGATATAGGAACTAATTTAATTTTACCTTTTAAAGTATAGATATATTAATAGGTGGAACTCATTAATCTACTGTATTTTAATAATCTATTCATGTAGATGAATGGGATGATGGAGTTAATAAATTAAGTTAATATATTAAACAGTTTTGTTTTGTTTGCTTTTTGAGACACAATCCCACTATGTCGCCCTGGTGCCATGGCATCACAGCTCACAGCAACCTCAAACTCCTGGGCTTAAGTGATTCTCTTGCCTCAGCCTCCCAAGTAGCTGGGACTACAGGCACCCACCACAACACCCAGCTATTTTTTTGTTTCAGTTGTCATTGTTGTTTAGCTGGCCCAGGCCAGATCCAAACCCACACCCTGGGTGTATGTGACTGGCGCCCTACTCAATGAGCTACAGGCACAACCATGAAACTGTTTATTATGTAACTCTGAAATACATAGCACTCAACTACAAATATACATAAGCTATGGTGCCTCCAATAAAAACAAGAATGGAATGCAATAGCAAACTTCCAAGATCAGTTGCTTGGGTGGGAGGGATGTAAGAGGTGAAGAGCATCGCTGGTCCCCCCACATTGTGCTGTGTCTTTGCAAGGAACATGCACTTTTTTTATACTATTTTATTTTACACTTGTGTATGAATGTGTACCAATTAGAAAAATAACACATAATCACATGTGTGTGTGGTGCATGGCACACTACATAGATAATCCAGTAGTTAACTCCATGGGAAAACTAACCTTTTAATTAGTTTTCATCAGTTAATCTGATAAGCAAAACAACCTATGAAAATTACAGGTAGAAAGGAGGGGAAAGTTCTAGTAGGTCAGCAGGACAGAGGTTGGATTACTATTTTTAAGTTTAGGCCAAAGAGCTGAGATTTCCAGGTGAAAATAACGTTGAAGAACTTAGTCTGGAAGTAGCAACGCAAGAAGGGTCGACAGAGGGAAAGATTGCAATCAGTGGGATCAAGGTTGTCACAGACATATGTCCAAGCACACGCCCGCAGCAAAACTTCCAATTAGCAAGTGCTTACTGAATGCAGGCCAAAGTGAATGAAAATAACAGCGAAATGGAAAGGAAATCTGGTAAAGAAATCTAGAAATCTTAGTTATGGGAAATGGATGAATCATGAAGACACCCACGTTTGGAGCTGTGAAAACACACAGGTTGAAAGCGTGTGTGCAAGACCACAGCTATGAAGAGGCACAAAGCAAAGGCTCTGTGTGCAGCCTCTGGGTCTGGGTCACAGCACAGGCCTAACATGACTTGACACCTCACTTCAGATGAGTCATTTAACAATTGTGGACCTTAATTTTCTCATATTTAAAATAGTGATGGTTACTTACCTTCCTTATCTTTAAAATGGCATTAGAATAGCACCTTTCTTACATGACTACCTGGGGGTAATGAGACACTTAAACCATCTCCCACATATTCAGCATCAAAGAATGCTCCTTATTTCAAGTTCTTTCATTTTCATTTCCACAGAGTTAACATTCCTGTGGAGGTCATTCGTTCAGATGTGGTTCACACGGGTTTAGTTGGCCAAGTCTCAGTACACTTATAGTAAAATTAGGCCATCTATATAGCTCTTTACTAAAAGGATGGCACAGGTATTGATTATTAACTGAAAGATTCATGATTTAGAACATTTTTAAATTTAAAAAAAGCATTGTTCTACAACATTTTAACTGGCAATACTACTTGATTTTCTTCCTAATTTTATGCCTTAATTTTTTTTTAATTTTTTTTATTATAAAAGCATACCTGTGTACATTAATGCAATCATGGGGTACCATGCACTTGTTTTATATACAATTTGAAATATTTTCATAACACTGGTTAACATAGCCTTTCTGGCTTTTTCTTAGTTATTGTGTTAAAACATTTATAATCTAAATTTAGTAAGATTCACATGTACTCTTGTAAGATACACAGTAAGTGTGGTCTCACCAATAACCCTCCCTCCCACCACCCATTCCTCTGCCTCCTCCCCTCCTTTTCCCCTTATTCTTAGGCTATAATTGGGTTATAACTTTATTTTTAATCTTTTTAACCAGTTGGCAGTATTATTAGCATGTTAAGTTTTCTATGTATTTTTAATAAATTATAAATATATTAAAATTACACCTGATATTTAGAAGGAATATCTGATGGCATAAGTTATCTCGTGTAATATATAAATGGAGTAATGCTAACTTTTACGTTCCCTATACAAGGAATATTTTTAAACCCTATTTTGACTATATCAACCCAGTTTCTTAGATAGCTATGGCAGCCACAATCGGATGACCACCCCACCAACAGAAAAGATCATGGCCATTTTCCAAAGCATTTGATCTGAATTATTCTTTAGAGTTCAAGTTGCTCCAAGTTATATGCACCAATTGAGCAAAGACAATTCCACTGTGGGCACGAACTGTTATTGAAATTGCTGTACGTCTTTTATTTTCTCGAGGAATTATAAATTTTGGAGCAAAGGGTGCTAATTTCGGGATTAGGTAGAATGTTCACAAGAATACAAGTAAGAAAGGGAAACAGAATTCAAGATAACGGGCCAGCTTCCTTCATCCCGCTTTCACACACGAATCTATAGCATTTTACAAGGTTTACCTCAGGAGTAAGGTGATATTTTCATACTCCTTGAACTCAGACTGGCACCTCACAGGGAGAGGAAATGAACATCATGTCAGCAAATTGTATTCTTTCTCAAACTGAATAGATAAAAACTCTTCTCTGTTAATTACCATGACAAAAAACGTAGGACTCTTTTGTTATAATTGTTGATACTGTGGGATAAATATTCAGACTGTGACTTGTCCTGGTGATTAATAAGACATCGGTTGCTTCTCCTCTTATTTTTCTCCAACATGCAAGCAGTTGTTAAAGGGTATCCCTTACACTTTAACCCACAACAAACATGCTGGCACCAATACCATGCCTAGCTTTGTAAAATACAGACAATTCATCAGGTAGAATCTGCCACTCTTCAGGAAATAAGCAAACTTCACAGCCTTCACTAAGTAACAAGTCATGTGGTGCACAGTATCTATGACTCAGCTTTCTGCACGTATGAACTAAAAACTACAAAGAAACCAACTAGTTCGTGAAGAAGCCTGAAACAAATCAATAAACCGAAAACTGGAAAATAGGTCAAAATAACAGCCATCCTAAAGCAGAGTTCCAAACTCATGGGGATGTGGCTTTTTGACCTGCCACGAACAAAGACTGAAATGTTATTCATTTTTCCCACATTTTTATGTAAATTTAATTTTCATGAAATTGTTGACTTGCTAACCCTGGAGACTGGTGATGTCTCTATTAATCTACAAAATGACTCTTAATGGTAAACACTTTTAAAAACTCTTTTTCATTCCCTTAATGCCTCTCTTTCCATGCAAAATACTACCCTGTACCCCTCTTGAACTATACTTGAAGGCAGAAAATGAAGAAAAATATAAATGTTTCCTACATGCTCCCTTACCCCCAAAGGAATGAGTGAAGGATCCTTGAAAGCCAGATAATTATTTCCTAAATATATGATGAAAACAATAGCAAATCGAAAAGTCAATTCTTTCTCATGAAACAAGAGTAAAAAAAAACTACCCAGAAAACCAGAAATGAAAAGTGATTAAAAGAGTTATAATGTAAGAATGCCTTGAGCTTGGCTTGATTATTTTTCATCTCTATAAAATTGGATGTTTCATTTTTTAAATGTTTTTTGAAGTTTTCCAAATGTCATGGAGGAAGGCAGTGACTGTTTTTAGTTCCCATTAAAGTTTCTTTAATTCACACATAGATTTGTGAAAGAAATTGATATCTGCTATCAGTTATGTTGGACGAACTTTCCCACACAGGACAACTGTAATAGCAAGATACATTTTTAAAAGTCTGTTTAAAGGCATTAGAGAGCTATCAAATCAGTAAGAATTTGAAGGGTCAAGAACCCAGGGAGTGAGGGTTGGCACCCGTGGCACAGTGGTTATGGCACCAGCCACATGCACCAGAGCTGGTGGGTTTGAACCCAGTCAGGGCCAGGTAAACAACAATGACAACTACAACAAAAAATAGCCAGCCATTGTAGCAGGCACCTGTAGTCCCAGCCACTCGGGAGGCTGAGGCAAGAGAATTGCTTAAGCCTGAGAGTTTGAGGTTGCTGTGAGCTGTGATGCCACAGCACTCTACCGAGGGTAACATAATAAGACTCTCTCTAAAAAAAAAAAAAAAAAAAAATCCAGGGAAAAACAAAGAACAGAGAATTGAACTTGATAGTTAGAAGGGCTTTTACCCCTAAGGCATTTTCTAATTACCAAACAGTGACCCAAAGACTAAAAAAACAGTAGTACCTACAAATACGTCTTCTTTTGGGTTTCTCCAGAAGACCATGAAAGAAAAATCTTAGTGCAAGTAGTTCATTTGGGAGATACAAGAAACATCAAGATGGAAGTGGGAACTGATACAGGGATGGGAGGCAACCAGGAAGGGGTACTCTACAACAAGATGTACAAAGACGTAGCTTCACCTTTGAGTAACTCCAGAAACTTGTATAAAATGCACACCTCAAATATATTCCACCAAAACGTTGAGGGTAGTGGAGTATTAGTATATTAGGCATTGATTAAGGAATATTCCAGAAGATGTTAACACCACAGCCCTTCCTTCCCTCTATGGGTACAGGCAGAGTACACTTTTCAAGCGTGAAGATGCAGGTACCGGCAGCTGTCCGCCTTCCGGCACACACAGGTATATATGTAAGACCTAGGGTGTGTGACAGCATACTGACGGCATCTGTACAGCTGGCCCTTTGTAATGCTCAGAACAACTCACATCCCACTTATTCAAGTTTAAATCTTTCTTGTACATCAACATATACAATAGGACTGTGGCCCCCATCTGTTCGGACGGGGCACACACACCAGGGGGTAAGAGCTGGGCAAGTGTGTGAAGCTTCATCTGTACGTACAGCCACTCTCAGCTGCGGCCTTCACCACGTGAGCTCCTCCTCCTGTCATATCAGCAGCAGTGACCTTAGATTCTCACAGGGCCTGAACCCTCCCGGTAACTGCACAGGCAAGGGATCCAACAGGAATGCTTCTCGTAAGAATCTAGTGCCTGACAATAGGAGGTGTCAGGGTTTGCCATCGCCCCCAGTTGGAACAGTCTAGTTACAGGAAAACAAGCTCAGGTCTCTCACTGATTCTGCATTATGGTGAGTTGCATGTTATGTCATTATATATTACAAAGTAACAATAATAGAAATAAAGTCCTCAATGAATGCAGGGCACTTGAAGCATCCTGAAACCATCTCTGCCCACCCCCAGTCTGTGGAAAAACTGTCTTCCATGAAACCGGCCCAGGTGACAAAAAGGTCAGGGACCTCCATAGTGGTACCTTTAGTGAAGTGTGAGGCAGGCCACATCGCAGCTTTATCCAAAAGTTGGAAATACTATCTAGTCTACCATTCAGTTGAGACCGTCTGTTTAACAGGTCACTCTTCTGATAGTCTGGGATGAACCAGATCTAGATCCTTGAGAGCTCTGAACCCCTGGTTACCACACGTTCCTCAGGCCATGCTTTTCTGCTGTTACCCATTTCTGCTTCACTAGATAGGGAAACACTGTGAACCTCCCTGCTCTCATTATGTAGCAACAGCTCTACATCCTCATGATAATAGCAATTAATTTCCACTGACGGGGCAGTAGCTTTCAAAATGTCTTTGTATTCCTATGTGAAAGCCCAGAATGACTAGAGGAGAGCTATAATTTTAGCTTTTGTGGAACTCTTGCCAGGTAGCCTGGTAGAAGCATTTCTCTCCTGAGAACTGAAGCACAAATTTCTCAGGTGGTCACTGGAAATAATGGGGGACTGCTTCTACTTCCGCTCTTGGACCTGCAGGGTCACTGGTATTTCAGAGGGTGCATCGGGTCACCACTATTTTCATAACACTACTAAGATGTTATCTACCTTTATCACTGCACTGACAGTTCACAGATGCAATAGTGACTGCTGCTGTTGCTTGGTGAAAACTGAGGCAGTTCCTTATAACCCTTCCCTGATCTGTCTGGTGAATTTCAGGACCCAGACTAGTTACCAAAATGAAGATATGATCAGGACCACAAAACCTGGATCTTTTAGGCCTACAGACAGGACTAACTCTGCCATTTCCCTCACAAGCATTATGACTTCTCATTTAGTATGTTTTGTCAGGAAGAAATTTTAAGAGCTTCACTTCCCTGTTGCTAACATTTTAATTCTTTCTCCATACATCAAGCATCTGATGTGAGACTTCCACCAAATGATAAATACACGTACGTATCTTGACTACGTAATGAGGGACTATGTAATGAGCAGTGTTTTTCAACCTTGTTTATTTCACGGCACACTTGAACCTATAGTTAACCTTCTATGGCACACTCAAATTATGTTGATCAAAACAAGAGTTAAAACTAGACTATGCCTACTGTACTTTGAACTTCTTTGGAAAATAAACAATCTTTAAAAATTTTTGTGGCACACCTAAGATCCTTGTGTCATGGCACACTGGTTGAAAATCACTGCTCTAGAGGATTCAAGGAGCAATGATCAAACTACTGGATTCACTGTGAGACAGACATAGAACAGGACTCCACTGATCCCCTGATTTCCATATTTCCCTCTACCAAAATGACTTTTTAGTCTCTTAGGATGAAAGTAATCTCAGATCCGGAGATGAGGATTTGAGCACAGGTGGTTTATTCGGGAAGAGTAACACTAACACGGAGGAGGTAATTCAGAGAAGGGAAGATACCTTATTAAACTAGTCAATCCCCCAGGGAAGCTCAGGACAAAAAGAAATGGTATAAAATACAAGATCCAGGATTACTGTACCCAAGGATAGGAGAACTATTCTATTTATAGAATAGTTTTTCCCTTATCCATGGAGGATACATTCCAAGATCCAATGAATCCCTGAAACTGTGGCATGCTTACTGGTTTTTTTTTTCCCCCTATACATACACATGTAAAATAAAGTTTAATATATAAATTAGGCACAGCAAGGATTAACAACAATAACTAGTAACAGAATAGAATAATTCTAACAATATGCCAGCATCAGTACTCTTGCACTCTGGGGCTATAATTATGTAAAATAAGGATTACTTTAACATAAGCACCACCATAACCATGATAGTCGATCTGATCACGGAGATGGCTACTGAGCAACTAATGGGCAGGTGATATGCAGGACAAAGTGATGATTCACGTTCCAGGTGGGATGGCAAAAGACAGACAAGATTTCAACACACTTCTCAGAGCAGCATGCAGTTTAAAACTCATGAATTGTTTACACTGTGAATTTTTCATTTAATATTTTCAGACTGCAGTGGATTGCCGTTAACTGAAACTGTGTAAAGCAAAGCCACAGATAAGAGAAGACTACGTGCACCTACAACTGCAAGTCATTAATTAAGAAATGTGTGGAGGATTTTTAATTCCTGAGCATTTTTAGCACTACCATATAAACAGGTAAAACAGCCTTCCAGAAAAATCCATCAGGCACACGTATGTAGATCCAGCCTATTAATGAAGAAAGGTCTGACAGACATAAGTAAAGCCCTGAAAACATCACCTGAGAATCAAATTTTCAGAGAACCAGGAAATTCAACACCAACCAAGGTGTAAATCTTTTAAATCAGCTAGTGAAAAAGAGACACATCACCTGCAAAGGAACGGCAACAAAGTTGATCGTTAACACTTGAAGAGAAACTATGGAAACCAAAAATCAATGAAACAGAATCAAAGTGCTACAAGAAAATTTTTCTAAACTAGATACCTATACCTAGGAGAAAACATCCTTTGAAACTGAAGTGAAATGAAAAGAGTTCCAGATAAACAAAACTGAGAAAATTTGTCACTAGCAGACAGAAAAATTTTAAGTGCCAAAAGTACTATGTGTTCAAAAATATTAGTAATATTAGACATAATATGAAATGTAACAATTCAATTAGATACTAATGTATAAAATACTTCCTAACAGAAAGTTTGTGAAACTGGCTAAAAAAACAAAGCCCAACAAGATATATCTTTAAATATAAGGATGAGGATTTCATAGTAAAAGAATAAAAATGATATATAGTACAAGCACTGCCCCAAACTGTACATGTAGCTATACCAACAGAAGAAAAAATGGACTCACAGCAAGAAGATTAGTAAAGAAAAAAATGAGATATTCCATTGTGATTAAATGATCCATCCATCAAAGATTTAAGCACCTCATAAAATGGCACATGAAATCCAAAAGCAAAATAGCAAATTTTAGCATGTTGCTCTTAATAACTACTAAAACGAGAAGCCAGTAATATCCATAAAGATAGAGAAGTTTTGAAGATCAAAATCTTTAATTTTGACCTCATCAACATATACAACACTGTCCTCAACACCTGAAGAATAATATACATTTCTCACCAGAAAATGTGAAGCATTTTTCAAAACTGATAATATATTGTGCCATAAAGGAAATCTTGACAAATTTTTAGAGACTGAAATAACTCCATGTGTATTCTTGGACCACCCAGAATTGTCAGAAACCAATAAAATAAATAAATAACTAGAAAATCCCCCAAAATTTGAATCAAAGTTAATGTTGCAAGGAAAATTGATTTAAAAAATCAATTGAATGGAAAGATAATAAACATAAATCATATTGAATCTTCTGGGACACATTTAATGATATGTTAAAATGGGAATTTATGGCCTTGAATGAATATTTAGAAAAAGAATAAATGCTGATAATCCATAGTCTATGCATCTATCTCAGAATTACCCAATGAAAGTAAAAGGGAAGGAATAGTAAAATTAAGATCACAAACTGATCAATGAAATACAAAAAAGAATATCAGAAAAATATTCAAAAACTAAATATTTTGAAAAGACTAATAAAACCGTTAACTCCATAGGAAGACTTTTTTGGTGAGAGGCAGAGACAGAGAAAATCTAACAAATAATATTAGGAATAAGAAGGTACAAGATATGAAAAAACTGAACAACTTAGTATCAGTACACATGTAAATTTATATAAAATGAAAAGATTGGTAATGGAATTTACTAAACCTGTAGAATGTTTATATAACATGTTGACATGACCTGTGGCATGTTAAACCTGACAAGAAGAAATAAACAATATAAATATTTCTACTACTATGAAAACTCTGCAACTCTAGTGAAAATCTAAAGAGAAAGCTACAGACCAAGATGTGTCCACAATTAAATCTTTCCAAATATTTAAAATGATTTAACAGCAATATCACAAAGACTATTCCAGAGAAAAGAAAAACAGGAAGAAATTTCCCCAACCAAAAATCAAAAAACAATTTTTTTTTTTTTTTTGGAAACAGTTTCACTTTGCAGCCCTGGGTAGAGCGCCATGACATCCTAGCTCACATCAACCTCAATCTCCTGGGCTCAAGAGATTCTCTTGCCTTAGTCTCTTGCGTAGCTGGGACAACAGATGAATGCCACAATACCCGGCTATTTTTAGAGATGGGGTCTCACTCTTGCTTAGGGTCTCACCTCGACCTTCCACAGAATACTTATTTTTTAAACTTGACAAGCTTTTCCTAAAATTTCTATAAAAATGCAAGTTGCCAAGAAGAGCCAAGACAATCTTTAAAAATCACAAAGTTAGAAGACTTACATAACCAGATATCAAGATCTCTTGTGTGTTATATTGAGTCAGCAAAAAATATATATATATATATAGATAGATGAATGAAAATTACACATAAACAGAGACTTCATTAAAGATTCACAATTACATATAGAGACTTCATGAGTGGCAAATGTATCACTCCAAGAAAAGAATAGATTTTTCAAATAAATTAAGTTTGGTTATTGTGTTAGAATACTCAGTCAATCTGCAGGAACAACAATTAAACTTGACAACATACATCATATAATAAAAAAAAATAAAGTATGAAACCATAGGGCAGTGCCTGTGGCTCAGTGAGTAGGGCGCTGGCCCCATACACAGAAGGTGGCGGGTTCGAACTGGCCCTGGCCAAACTGCAACAACAAAAAAAATAGCCAGGTGTTGTGGTGGGCGCCTGCAGCCCCAGCTACTCAGGAGGCTGAGGCAAGAGAATGGCTTAAGCCCAGTAGTTGGAGGTTGCTATGAGCTGTATGACACCAGGGCATTCTGCCAAGGGCAACAAAGTGAGACTCTGTCTCTAAAAAAAAAAAAAAAAGAAAAGAAAGAAAGTATGAAACCATAAAGGGAATAAAAATGTAAAAGATAAGACTTCTAGAACTTCACATAGGGTATTATTTTCATAACACTAAAATAGGCAAAACAATTATACAGTAATTATAAATAAAAATATTAATAAATTATGCTACATTAAAATAAAAGGTAACCTCAATAGAAGAGAAAAACATATACCACAAAGTAGGAGAATATATTCACAATATAGTTAATAACAAAACCATATTCAGAATATATGGAGAACGTTCACCAATCAACTTGTAAAGATAACCAGTAGTAAGTGGCCAACAAACAATGCATGCAGGAAGTGATGAAGAGTTGTTTGCAGCCTGTTCTTGAAATAGCATAATTTGTGGTCAGTGAATGTGAAAAGTTGCTCAGCCTTGTTAACTGCCAGCAAAAGGTAAATTAATCCCACAGTTAATTTACAAATGTATACACATCAATATGGCAGAAATTTATAAGGCGAAGCACCAAGCAGAAACAAGGACGAGGAAACCCTAAAACTCTCATTATTTCTACTTTGGATAACTATTTCTGTCCACTAAAGACAGACTTACACTTTCCCCAACAATCTAAACTAAAACCCCATAAAAGATACATACAGACTAAAAGTTTACATAAAACTGTACAGCATTGTTTTAATAGCTGTAAACCAGAAACGATACAAATGTAAGAATTGATAAAAGGTAAAGGGCTATCCCTAATTCACACAAATGAATCTGAATGAAAGAAGCCAGGTTAAAAAAAGACAGCTCATATTGTATGACTGCATTAAGGCAAAACTAATGTATAGTGAGGGAATTCAGTTCCTCTGGAACAGAGTGGGCAGTGACATACACAAGACACAAAGAGAATATCTGGAAAAATTCTTCAAGGTCTGTAATTATTTGTGCACTTTTCTCCACGTATAGTATTATAGTTTGACAAAAATTATTTTAAAATGTGGATTAAGAATAAAAATTATGTTAAAATTAAAACATGTCAAAATTAATTAGAAAAGAAAAAGAGGATAGTGTTAGGACTTTGTACAAGAAAGTAAATCTAATTTCTTAACATTTTTTAAATGATTTAAATAAAGACTTGAAAACTCTGAAAGATAAAATTGTTATTAAAAATGAAATACTACATATTAAATGCAAATAAATTAGAATATTAATTCAATATATCCACAGGGTAGCCTGGATTAAATGAGAAAAATCTCAAGTATAAAATTTTATTACTATTAAAAATAGAAAGTTTGCATGTCTGACAGACGATAAATTTTCATTAACAAACTTAGACTAGTTTGCCTTATCACTGATGGGAAGTACCACTAGCCCCTCAAATAATTTTATGCCAATTAATGTTTTATCTTTTACCTAGAGCTGCTTATCCTTCACTATTCCCAGCTGCTATAAGTGGCAGCCAACTTGCCTGATCATTTGCATTGAAAACCTGAGCACTTAACCTTGACACTTCTCTCTCTCATATCGATCCTTCTGCCTTATTTGCTTTCACATCTTTACATTCCAGTGACCAACCTCTTATTCAAGACCACAATTACTCTCTCATAGAATACAGAAAACAGCCCTTTCACTTCTAGTCTTTTGATGTCAGTCAGCCTATACAAGCTACTAGGTTAGTCAATGTGCGTGTCTGTGCACAGCACTAATCGTGTTATTCTTTACATCAAAAACTTTAATTGATTTCCTACTGTCTCAAGAATGACTTGGTGTTCTTCAGCTTAACCTTCAAGTCCATCCAAAATCTAGGCTTGAACTAATTTCCAACAATCACACTATAGTCCAGTAATGTAGCGGGAGTAACAGCATCTCAGTTTTATGCCTCCTTCTTTAATTATATCATTCCCATTACCCAGAATACTTTTTTCCCCATTTTTCTATAATTCTGACTCCTCTACAAGTTTTAAAACATAATGTGTCATGAAGTGCTTTGCTACTAAAGTGAGGTCATAGAATAAGAACTTGTTTAAGTGATTTAAAACTGACCAGAATTTTTAATCACCTGAGGAACTTTTAAAATTAGCCAATACGGGGGTCACATCTGCAGAGACTGTGACAGAGCACAAATAGAGAAAAATCAATGAATCTTAAAAGAAATCTGGGCCACCAGCTTAATACCTGCTCAGAATACTTTTGGAAACCTAACAGACTAACATCTAAGGTCTAAGTAGAAAACCAAGGTTATATCATCTTAGACTATCTTCATCTCAAAGTGAAAACTGACGTAAACACACGTTGTTAGTATCCACTTCTTATATGGTTGTAAAAGCTCATATCAAACTGACTACCCTGTAGATAGCATTTATAAACTGGAGAAATTACTAAAACACAAATCTAAAAAAACAGGAGGGGACAGTAAGAACATGAGCAGATTTGAGAGAAATCAACATTTGGTAGAAAGGAAGAACACAGATCCAAAAACATCACAGTAAAATGGTGAAAAGTAAAAGGTAGACAGAAAAATACAGAAAGCAGACAAAAAAAGCAAACAAGCAAAAATAAAAGATATTTTATATATAGGAAACATCAATTTGAATGTCACTGACTTCTCATCAGGAACCATGAAGACAAAGAAAATTTTAAACAAAAAAAAAAAAAAAAGAACCCACCAAAAAAAAATAAAAAAGAAAAAATCTTAACTACACCTATGGTGCATCTTACAAGGGTACATGTGAAATTTACTAGGTGTACAATATAAATGTCTTAACACAATAAGAAAATGCCGTGAAGGCTATGGTAACCAGTTTGATGAAAATATTTCAAATTGTATATAAAACCAGCACAGTGTACCCCATGATTATATTAATGTACACAGTTATGATTTAATAAAAAAAAAAAAACTATTAATCAAGAATTCTACATCCTACAAAACTGTTTTTGTGAATGTTGGCTGACTTTCACCTTTTACCTAAGATGTAGAAAGTTGGCAAGAGTGTCACTCTCACCTAAAGACAAGAAAAATATACTATTTTTTGAACACATCAAAAAGCTGAAGTAATAAAACAACCAATTACTCTGTTATCAAAGGAAAGACCAAACCAGCACTGGCTTATTAACACAGGCTGCAGGAGGAGAAGATCATCTTAACACAAGAGGATAAAAAGAAATTCATTCAGCTAAACTTTTAAGGAATTGTGAAAGGCTCAGTGTAAGCTAGTATAAAAGAATAAAAATCCTAGAAGTTGCACACGAAGCAGACTTTGCACCCACCTGGGGCTCTTCGCTGTGGACTCTGCCATGCACACAGGACAGAGGGGGGCATGAAAAAGACAAAAATGTCTCCTTGCAGTTGAAGGCCAGGGGGAGGCAAGTGGCAACCCCTGGAACAAGACACAAAATACCACCCACGCCAACAGAGTGAAGAAAGGGAAAAGTAAGGGAAAAGATCTAATTTCCTTGGGAAAGGAGCAGGAAAGCACCCTGCATTCAGCCCATGAGATGTCTTCTAACGCAGCAGGGAGGGGCAAGATCACGGGAAAAACCTCACCCCTGAGAACCAGAGACAAAGGATCTGCATAAAAGGCTGGACTGGGACAACAGGACATCCCTTCTCTCCCAAACCTACTAACAATCAAGCGCAATCTACTCCAAGGGAAGAAAACACAAGCATGGAAATAGACCCTCTCTGAGGTTACCTGATAGGTCATGCTCTGAAACAGTGTAAGATCCACTACTGAGATAACTAATTAGATAATCAAATAAGAATGATGCATGTCACACTATTTTAGACAGAGATGGATAGATGGAGAGAAGGGGGTGGAGAGGAGAGAGATCATAGACACTAATTTGTGCCATAGAAAATACCTTAGAAGAAAATAGAAGAAGTTACAAACATTTTCTACTTTAGGGTGGGGGCCTGGGGAGAGGTGAATAAGAAGATTTAATTCATTAGTTTAGTGTTCATTACTATAATACTTGAATTATTATTTCAGTATATTTCTATTTCAAATATTTTATAAAAGTTAAAATTATTATATGAATATGGGAAAGCAAATACTCTCAAGAATTACCAGTAAATTTTTAGATAACTATAACTTTTTTTAAAAACAGATTGGTAATACACATTAATGCCAGAAAAATCCATTTTTCTCTTTTTTTGCCATAAATTTTCATCATAGACATATATCCTCAGAAAATAATATGAAATATGAAAACGATGATGTGCTCAAATATATTTCCAAAGCACTCTGCTGAATTTTTAAAATGTAATTATAATTTTCGAGTCTAGAATAATTCCATTTTTATGGCACCACCACTGAATGGACATGATGTAGCCATTAGAAATTATTGTTACGAAGACTCACAATGGACGATGAATGTAAAATTATTATGTTAATTGCAAAGTGAATATTAGAAGAGGCAATGCTACAAAATCATCATACGCTAAGGGCCAAACTTATTAAGTGTGTGCCCTAGAAAATTTATCTCTCAGCTTCAATTGTTATGTCTATAAAATGAATGTCATAGTACATACATTATGAATTTTTCACTAGAACTGAATGAAAAAATAACTGCAAAGCATACTTTAGCTGAGTGTTTAGTATTATTATTACATAATATGCAAATCAAAGTTTACGTAGATATAAATGACACTGGAAGGAGTCAAACGAATAAAAACGGATGCATGTAGATTATTGGAGTTTTTTTCTTTTCATATATCTTCCAATTTTTTCATACTGTAAATTATTGTACTTCATACTTTAAAAGAGGCTATACTCAAAAATATGCTTTCTTAATATTTGAAATATTTCTATTCAGGACAAATTTACTCAACATGGAACTATTATCCTCACTTGGAATTTTCCTTCAGTGTCCTTTCAAATGCCTAATATACGAAATAAAAATTATTTCTACCTTCTACTTACACTCAAATATTAGTTGCCTATAAATTTGTCTCTTAATAAAGTTCTTTTTTACTGAAATACTTAAAGCTTTTGGAGAAAAATTTTTACATTACATGAACGTATCCACACGTACAAACTTCATCTGCATCTGGGAAAAACCATGCTCCAGTCATCTGAAAATTGATAGAAAGACTATCAAGTGCAGCGGTGGACCACATTCCTAAGTGAAGAACTTGAGCTTATTTTGGAGCCAAAGATTTGCAGGGCCACCAGACAAATCCCTGCCACACCTGTGATGGATGACATTACCCTAGATCTGGGGATTGTGACTTTATTCAAATACATCCCTGGACTTCTGACAACACCCAAATCTATACCATTCCAAATGAAGGCTTGGAGAAGCAATTTTCAAGTGAACTGAAGAAGAAAATCACATGTTTGCACTGAGGGAGGCAGCAAATTTATGAAAACAATATGGGTGAAATGACAGGTTGTAGAACAATTTTGGTATATCTGCTATGTGAACTCTCACTCAGCAGGGACTGTGAGGACAAAATGAGGAGAGAAAAATAAAAAGTCAATACTTACCTATAAAACTAAAATTGTTTTAAATAGTTAGAAATTTGGAATAGAGTTATGGGAGGGTTATGTGTTTTTGTGTTTTTGTGAACATACGTGTATACACATCCCCCTCCAAACAAATTAAAGAACAAATTACTACTTTGTTTTTATTTGAGTTCAAATTGGCACTGAAAATGTTAACTATATGTATGATTGAAAAAAGCACCTGCAAAAGTCATACTTGATAAAAATAAACTTTACAGGTTGACTGTTAAAATATCCAAGGAGTTACAGCAAACAGATGAATTACTAGTAGTTTTTTCAAAAGTGATTCCTTCTAATAGTATGTCCTCTGTCTCTTTGGGTCTTTCTCATACCTAGGCAAAGTTCTTTTATCTATCATTCTGACAAGGCTGTTTTTCTACTACCATCCCTCCCCTTTAAAAACCGTTCTACATGAATGGATCAACAAACTGTGGTATATGTATACCATTCAGCCATTAAAAAAGATGGAGACTTTACAGCTTTTACATGTACCTGCATGGATTTGAAATACATTCTTCTTAGTAAAGTATCACAAGAATGGAAAAATAAATATCCAATGTACTCCATACTAATATGAAACCACTATATAAACAATTACATGCTCCCATGAACAATAAAACACAAATATAGTCTAGTGTGGGGGTGGAAGGAGGAGGAAGGCATGGGGAGGACAATTGGCAGAAGAAGGGAGGGCATGAGGTAGATTTCACCTAACATGCACATAGTGAACATATATAACACGCCCCCAGTGAGGAGCTCTGTTACAACTGGAACTTTACCATGAAAGTGAGAAAAATGTAACCCAAAATGTGTACCCTCATATTAATTTGAAATTTTAAAAAAAACGTTCTACAGATATGATATATATTTTTTTTAATATTTAATGGCACTATAGCACTTCTTAGAACTCAATGTTTGCAGTTGTGGTTTCATTTTGTAGCAAGAACTTGCTCTAATCTTTCTACATATACATTCCAAACAGCAAAGCTAAATTATAGGGGAATATTTTGTCCTGTAACTGCTTCCAGAAGTCATAGGTCAATCAAGTTGATAGCTCGCAGTAGGCAAAAGTCTTATACCATTGTAAGAGCAAATTAGCAGAAAATTAAAACCCAAAAACGAAAGTTTGGCCTGTTTGCCCTTGTTAGCCTACTTCTATTTATTTACACAAAAATTCACCTTTTGTACAAAGACATTTATATATGGGAGAATACTAAGTATGTTCAACATAGTGAACCCTCAGGGGCATTCCAAATAGCCACTAATTAGGCGGCAGGTCAATATGTTTTTCTTCAATCATTTTGTGAAATGCTCTGCATTCACTAGGAAAAACAGACTTATGTGCCTATGAGATTCAAGAAAAGCAAATTGTGTGGTGTACATTAAAAACTTATGTAAAATAACTATACTGTTGTGTATTTATTTTTGTGCAAGTTTAAATGTATGAAAAATTGTCAGTAAGCATACACCAAGGTTGATGGCGGTAGATGTTACGCACAAGAAACAAGCTGTGTGCGTCTGTGCGTGTGTCAGAATTCTTTATATTTTTCTGTATTGTTTGTTTCTTTAATCTTTGTGTTACTGAAAATAAACTGTTATAAAGGAAAAAAAGAAAAAAAACTGTTATAATTTCCAGTGAGAGCATTTATGAATACAAGAAACTAAAGAGCAGCACACAAATAGAATGCAAACAATTAGTTTTAACATTCAATAAAAGGTTTCAGATAATTTATTTGTAATGTAAAACTTCTAAGTTCAAAACTTTGAAGAAATTAGGAACAATTTAAAATTAAGTAGAAACAATGAAAACTTCGGATGTCTCCCATAATACTTAACACACAGCAGCTATTCAATAACCACTCGTTGAATGGCAGTTAATTGTCACGAGACTCTGGATAAGTTACACATCTGATGCTGAGTTCTCAAATCAACTAGTTTTCGTAGATTACTTTTGAAAATCCATTAAGATATAAAAATCTTCACTTAACGGATCATATAATTTCTTATGCCAATATATTAATTTTAATTTGTAAGAGATTTTCTGGAATTTTCAGTTTTCAAAAATGTCTCAAGATATACCGAAGTAAATATAAAACTGCTTGATTTCTTGTAATATCTAATTTAGAAAATATGATCCTCCTATGGATGCCTTCTACTGGCAAGGTGTATACGAATAATTTTCCCACAAGGCATTCATTTCTGGCCCAATAACTGAGAAAACAATTCTGACAACTGCCACCAGAAGTAGGCCTAGGAATTACCACTCTAGAATTGGGTTTTTTTGCAGTTTTTGGCCAGGGCCGGGTTTGAACCCACCACCTCCCATATATGGGGCCAGCACCCTACTCCTTTTAGCCACAGGCACCGCCCTTGATTTTAGTTTTAATAAAGCAAGCAATAACATTAAGTAGCAGAAAACTTCAAAATCTATTGTTCTATATCAGCGGTTATCAACCCCTTTGGGGGTCGAATGACCCTTTCAAGGGGTCACCCAAATACATCCTGTATATCAGATATTGGCATTATGATTCATAACAATAGCAAAATTACAGTTATGAAGTAGCAATAAAAATAATTTTATGGTTGGGGGGTCATCACAACATGAAAAACTGTATTAAAGGGCCGTGGCATTAGGAAGGTTGAGAACCACTGGGCTATATTAAAATGTTAAGAGGAAGGAATGTTTCCCCAAAGGAAAACAGGATTAGGTTTTTAAAAGAATGTGGCAATAAATATCACATTTAGAATTATAAATGAGCACCTATAAAAGGAAAGCAAGATACTATACAAGGTAATTGCCAAATTTGTTCATTGTAGCTGATTTTTTGCAAAAATAGAAATAAGTTGT
Organism: Loris lydekkerianus; assembly: GCA_963574355.1. NCBI lineage: Eukaryota > Metazoa > Chordata > Mammalia > Primates > Lorisidae > Loris > Loris lydekkerianus. The sequence continues at coordinate 15,700 of CAUYPK010085636.1, read as the reverse complement.
TGTAACTGCAAGAAAGTAATATTGCTTTTTTAAAAAGTAACATCAGAGAAAAGTATACAAATGAAAGTAAAAATTACACATAAAATGCATTTGCGTCCCCACAAAATTTATATGCTAAGTCCTAATCACCAAAGTGACTGTATTAGAAGGTGGGACCTTTGGAAGCCTGCTCACCCCACCCCTTCCATCATGTAAGGAGATAGCAAGAAAGTGCTGTTTATGACGAGGCAAGCCTTCATCAAACACAGAATCTGCCAGTACTTCATCTTGGACATCATAACATCCAGAACTGTGAGAAATAAATTTCCACTGTGTTTTTTTTTATTTTTTACTTCACATTACTATATATATATGATTAGGTTACATTGTTTGTATTTGATAGATAAAGTCCAAGTTGTAGTTGAGCCCTTTACCCAGGAGTGTGCCATATACACCTACATCGTGTCCATAGGTTGAGAGCTTACCGATCCTCCTTCCTGATTCCCCATCCTGAATTCCCCCTCCTCTTTCCCTCCTACTCCCTCCCATCTCTCGAATTAAATTATGTTTTTCTCTACTGTGGGTGTGCACTTGTTCATCTAGTGGATTTGTATTAGTATTGAGTACTTTGGGTACTTGCTTTTCCATTCTTGTGATACTTTACTAAGGGGAATGTTCTTCAACTCCATCCAAGTTAACACAAAGACAAAAAGTCTCCATCTTTTTATGGCTCACTAATATTCCATGGTATACCTATACCACAGTTCATTAATCCATTCATGGGGTGATGGACACATAGTTGATTCTACATCTTGGCAACTGTGAACTGAGCTGTCATAAACATCCTAGCATAAATGTCCTCGTGGTAAAATGCTTTCTTCTTCTTCTGAGTAGATACAATGGGATTGTGGGGTCAAATGTGAAGTCTACTTTAAGGATTCTCCATGCTTCCTTCCAAAGAGATTGTATTAGTACCACCAACAGTGTAAAAATGTTCCCTTCTCTCCACATAGATGTGGGCTATCCTTACTAAATAACTCAGGTGTTTTTGATTGCATTTCTCTGATGACTGCAGATAATGAGCATTTATTCTTGCGTTAGTTGGCCATTTATCTGTCTTCTTCAAAGAAAGTTCTGTTCACGTCTCTTGTCCATCATGAATGGGATAGTTTGCTGTTTTTTTCTTGATTAATTTGAATTCTCTGTAGATTCTTACCAGCCCTTTGTCAGACTCGTTCCATTCTGAAGGTTGTCTGCTAGTTTTAACTGCTGTGTCCTTAGCGGTGCAGCTTTTTAGCTTGATTAAGTGCCATTTATTCATTTTTGTTGTTACTGTGATTGTCAATGAGGTCTCCTTCATGAACTACTTTCCCAGGTTGATATTATCAAGAGTTTTTCCCCATGCTTTCTTCTATAGTTTTTATCCTTTCGTGTCTTATATTTAAATATTTTATCCATCATGAGTCAGTTTTTGTAAATAGTGAGAGGTGTGGGTACCGTTTCAGCCTTTTACATGGGGTGATCCAGTTCTTCCACCACCATTTATCAAATAGGGATTCTTTTCCCCAGTATAAGCTTTTGTTTGGTTTATCAAAGATCAGATGGCTAGTTTCATCTCTAGGCTTTCTATTCTGTTCCACAGATCTATGCCACTATTTTTGTGCTTATATCATGCTGTTTTGATCACTATAGACTTTTAGTATAAGCTGAAGTCTGATAAAGTGATGCCTCCAAATTCGCTTTTACTTCTAACAACTGTGTTGGCTATACAGTACTTATTTCTGGTTCCATACAAAACAAAGAACTATTTGCTTGAGTTCTTCAAAGTATGGCATTGGTATTTTTAATGGGGATTGCATTAAATCTGTAGATCGCTTTGGGTAGTACAGACATTTTAATTGTTGATTCTTACCAGCCAAGACATGGTATATTCTTCCATTTTTAAATGTCTTCTGCTATTTCTTTTCTTAGGGTTTCATAATTCTCTCTGTACAGATCCTTCACCTCCTTTGTTATATTCCCAGGTATTTTATTTTCTTTGAAGCTACTGGGAAAAGTATTATGTTCTTGATTTGATTGTAAGCTTGACTGCTATTGATGTATACAAAGGCTACTGATTTGTAGACACTGATTTTATATCCTGAGATGTTACTGTATTTCTTGATCACTTCCAAGAGTCTTGTGGTTTAGTCTCTGGGGTTTTCTAAATATAAAATCATATTATTAGCAAAGAGCAAGAGTTTGACCTCCTGTGTCCCCACTGGATACCCTTGATATCCTTCTCTTGCCTGATTGCACTGGCTAGAACTTCCAGCACCACGTTGAATAGTAGTGGCAACAGTGGACTTCCTTGTCTGATGCCAGTTCTAAGTGTAACTTCCACTGTTTATAAACCACCCAGCTTATGGGATTTTGTCATGGCAGTTCAAACAGACTAAGACATCATTACTCAAGTACTGCTAACATTTTATTCTATATCCTTCTAATCATTTTTTCCCCAAAGCACACATATATGCTTTACATGACTGAATGTAATATTTTATAATCTTTCACAGCAAATTATAGCTATATGAAAATATAATCTGTTATATTCAATTTTATTCTATGGCTAAATTTTTATGACTGAAAAATGTTACAATGAAATATCTAGAAAATACCTGCTTTCATAATTGTTGAAAATTTCCAGTTAAGATTCTAAAAAATTTAAACAGGAATTACACCAAAATGAGATTACTGTAATTTCCTATAGCAAAGCTACAGGAAATACAAACAGAAAAGCAGGGAAGTTTCATAGATCATTCCATTCAGACATTCTAGAGGGATGGTGTGTTCTTCTAGAAGATCCTGGGATAAGAGGCATGTACAGGTTCACGTAACCCACTCTTGCTATCAACTAATCTACACAGTTCTTGAGGATGTATTAAGAATTTCAAAAAGAGAGCAGAAAAGATGGTAAGTCTCTATATAGGAAAAATTGATTAATTTTATTTTTAAAGATTTTTGAGATATATGAAAATGCACATATTTAATGTGTACATTTTGATGAAGTTGAACATATGTATACATCCATGATTGCATCACCACAATTAGGTACTAAACATATCTATCACCTCACAAAAATTCTATTCTTTGTGGGTTGTTTGCGTCTGTTTTGATTTTGTGGTAAGAACAACTCACATGAAATCTATCCTCTTAACATTTTAAAGTACACGAAACTACAGAGAGTGCCAAAAAATATACTTTAAGGAAATAAATTTTTAGGAAAATGTATTTTTAAGAAAATTTTAAGGAAAAAACTATTAAAATTGTAATATTTGAGTCACATTTGACTTTTGCAATTACAAGAGGTGCTCAAATGCAAATTGTATTCATCTTTTCTTATCAGCATATATTGAATACAATTTTAATACATTTTTTTGCCTTTCTTAAAATGTGTCTGCATTCTTTTGGCACCCTCTGTATATTAAATATAGGCCCTATATAGTACAGCAGGTCTTTAGATCTTACTCATCTTGCATAACATCCTTAATACCCCTTGAACAACAACTTCCTATTTCCCCTTGCCCCCAGCCTGTGACAACCACCACTCTATTCTTTGCTTCTAAGAGTCTGGCTATTTTAGATCCCACATCTGAAAACAATCATGTAGTGTTTTTCCTTCTAGGTTATTTCCCTTAGTAGAGCGCCCTCTGAGTTCATCCATATTGTCACAAACAGTAGGATTTCCTTTTGCTAAAAGCTAAATAATATTCCATTGCATACATATTTCACACTTTATTTATTCACTTGTCGATGAACATCTGGGTTGTTTTTCTATCTTGGCTGTTATGAATAATACTTCATGAAAATGCTTGATTTTGTCAAAAAGTTACATAATATTTATGAAATATTCTATATTTTCTTGACAATAATGAAATGCATTTTAGTTTGGGGGTCAAACATTTGAGCAAGATGGCCAAACTGAAACCCCCAGTGATCATCCCTCCACACAAACACCAAATTCAACAACTACCCCAGCAAGGAAGCAAACACCTTCAGAAGAACCAGAAATCAGATAAGCTATCACACCACCTAGTTTTAACATTATATGAAGAAAAGAGACACTGAATAGGGCAGAAAAGACAATCTTAGATTGTCTACACCACCCTTCCCTCATCCCCAGGCGGTGCCACCCCACAGGCAGCGTGTAGAGAAATTGCCAAGCATGCACAGTGAAGAGGTAATTGGGTAGAATTAAGTGATTTTGAGACTCTGCATTGAAACTCCAGACCACTCTGGCACAAGGGAACACAGCACAGGGCAGAATTCTGCCAAAGGAAGCATTTAGACCAGCCAAGCCAAAGGGCAATCCTCTGCCCCCAAACCCAGGTTCTAACTAGTCCCGCCACCAGCTGACATAAAGCAGCATGGGACCTTGATTAAATCCCTAAGACAGTTGGGCCACAAAGGCAGCAGTCCTTGGACAATTCCTATGACTGTGCTGCCTCAGAGTCAGTGGACTTGGGGTGCATGTGGCCTACTGAGATATCAGCTATTGGTGGCCAAGCCACTGCCTGTGTCACATATCCCCCAACCACAGGCAGAACAGCTCAGGGTCTTCTTCCACTTGAGAAAAGGAAAAGGAAGCATTCAGAGGACTTTAGATACAACAAAAAGTTAAAAATCAGGGGAAGATAAAAGGCAGAATTTGTTAGATTTACCTTTGCTTATTGTTTGTTTATAAGCAGACTTGTCAGTATGTATAAAACAATTGATTATAAAAAAGTTTTTATAAGCTTCATAATAACCTCAAATCAAAAAACCTACAAAAGAGACACAAAAAATAAAACGCGAGAAAGTAGGAACAAAGACAGGTAGAAAAAGAGAGGACCACAAAAAATAAAGAAAAAAAACAAAAACACAGAAATCAAATAACAAGGCAGTACTATGTCCTTACCTATCAATGATAACATTGAATGTAAGTAGATTAAACTTTCCAAACAAAAGATACAGAGTGGTTGAATGGATAAAAAAACAAGAGCCAACAACATGTTGTCTGCAGGAAATCCACTTCACCTATAAAGACACACAAAGACTGAAAATAAAGAGATGGAAAAAGACATTTTACATAAATAAATAGAAACCAAAAAGAGCATAAGTACCCACACTTATGCCAATAAATAGATTTAAAGACAAAAACTATACCAAGAGACAAAGTTTATTATATAATGATAAAGGGATCAATTCAGTAATAGGATATAACTATTCTAAATATATATGAACCCAACACTGGAACACCCAGATAAATAAAGCAAATATTATCAGAGCTAAAGACCAAGATAGACCCAATACAATACTCACTGGAGATGTCAACATTCCACTTTCAGCATTGGACAGATCGTACAGACAGAAGATAAATAAAGACACTGGATGCAATGTGCACTATCGACCAAAAGGGTCTAGTAGCTATTTTCAGAATGTTTCACTGAACAGCTGCAGAGTACATGTTCTTCTCCTCAGCTCCTGGATCATTCTAAAGGATAAAAAATATGTCAGGCCACAAAGGAAGTCTATATTTAAATCATACCAAGTATTTTCTCAGAACACAATGGAATAAATCTAGAAATCAACAAGAATAACATTGGAAAATATACAAACGTGGAAATCTAACAATATTCCCCTGAATGAACATTGGGTAAATGACAAGATTAAGAAGGAAACTAAAAAATTTCTCAGAACAAGTGAAAATGGAAAGGACAGCATCAAAACCTGTGATACAGCAAAACTAGTAATTAAAGGAAAGTTTACAGTAATAAGTGCCTACATCAAAAAAGGAGAAACGCGTCAAATAAACAGCATAATGATGCTTCTCAAAAAACTAGAAAAACCAAACCCAAAATTACTAGAAAATAAATAATAAAGATCAGAGCAGAAATAAAGTTGAAGACCAAAACACCAATACAAAACAATCAAAGAAATAAAAATTGGTTTTATGAAAAGTTAAACAAAATTGACACATCTTTAGCCAGACTAAGAAAAAGAAGACCCAAATAAATAAAATCAGAGATGAATAAAAAGCATTACAGATACTGCAGAAATTGAAAGGATCATTAGAGACAACTATGAGCAATATATGTCAATAAACTAGACTACCTAGAAAAAATGAATAAAATCCCTAGACACAAATCTATCAAGATTGAACCAGAAAGAAATCCAAAACCTGAATAAATCAGAAAGAAGTAATGATATAGGGCGGCACCTGTGCCTCAAAGGAGTAGGGCACCGGCCCCAAATGCCAGAGGTGGTGGGTTCAAACCCAGCCCTATCCAAAAAGTTTTTTAAAAGTAATGATACAGAAACAGTAATAAAAAAGTCTCCCATCAGAGAAAATCCCAGGACCCAAGTGTTACACTGCTGAAGTCTACCAAGAATTCAGAGAACTAATATTAATACTACTTAAACTATTCTTAAAAACTGAGGCGAAGGGAGTATTTCCAAACTCATTCTATGAGACTTGTGTCACCGTGATACCAAAAACAGACAAAACACAAAAAAAAGAAAACTACATGCCAACATCTCTGAAGAACACAGATGCAACAAATACTCAACACAACACTGGCAAGCCAAATTCAACAATGTATCAAAAATATTATTGATACATTGGGACCAATATATCATGATCAAGTGGGATTCATTCCAGGAATTCAAGGATGGCTCAACATATGTGAATCAATGAGATACACTGCATCAACAGAATCAAGGACAAAAACCATATGATTTCAATTGATGCTGGTAAAGCTTTTGATAAAATTCAATATTCCTTCATGATAAAAACTCTCAAAACTGTTATAAAAAGAACTCCCCTCAACATGATAAAAGCCATATATGAAATACCCACAGTGAGTATCATAATAAATGGGGAAAACCTGAAAATCTTTTCTCTAAGATCTGGAACAAGGGCAAGGATGCCTACTTTCATGACTATTATTCAACATAGTACTAGAAGTTCTAGATTGAGCAATCAGACAAGAGAATAAACTGAAGAGTAACCAAACTGAAAAGGAAGAAGTAAAATTATCCTTGTTTGCATATGATATGATCTTATAACTCATAACTTACCTAAAGACTCCACAAAAAAAAAACTGATAAACACTTTCAATAAAGTTGCAGGATAATAAAAAATCAACATACAAAAATTAGTAGCATCTCCTTTTCCTTTTAAACTTCATATTAATATGAGGGTACAAATGTTTAGGTTACATTGCTTTGGTTTTTAAGGTAAACTTCAAGTTGTAGTTAAGCCCTTCACTCAAAGGGCATGCTGAATACCCTCACATTGTGTACATTAGGTAAGAATCTGCCAATCATCCTCCTTCTTTTCCTTTCCCCTTTTCCTCCTCTCCCACCCCCTCATTAGAATATACTCATGTTTTTCTTTTGTGTAGGCATATATATATTGACTTCATATTAGTATTCAATACACTGGATACTTGTTTTGCCATTCTTGTGATACTTTAATAAGAAAGTGTTTCAACTCCATAGCAGCATTTCTATATGCCAACAGTAAATGATATGAACAGGAAACTAAGAAAGTAATCTCATTCACAATAACTATAAATAAAACAAAATACCTAAGAACAGTCATAACAAAAGAAATGAAAGACCCTTATAATGAAAACTAGAAAATATTGATAGAGAAAATTGAAGAGGACACAAAAAAAATGGAGAGGTATTTCATCTTCATGGAACGGAAGAATCAATATTGTTAAAACGTCCATAGTACCCAAACCAATCTACAGATTCAATGAAATCCCCATCAAAATACCAATGACATTATTCCAGAATTAGAAAAAAATAATCCTAAAATTAAAAGACCCAGAATAGCCAAAGCCACCCAGAGCAAAAAGAACAAAACTGAAAAAATCACATTACCTGACTTCAAATTATACCACAGAGTTGTAGTAACAAAACCAGCATGGTACTGGCATTAAAAAACAGACACACAGACCAATGGAACAGATTAGAGAACCCAGAAATAAATCCACACATCTCTAGTGATATTATCTTTGACAAAGTCACCAAAAGCATACAGTGGGGAAAGGATAGTCTCTTCAATAAATGGTGCTGGGAAAATTTGATATCCATACATAGAAGAATGAAGCTAGACCCTCATCTCTTATCAGATAAAAAATAAGTAAATAAATGGATTAAAGACTTAAATACAAGACCTGAAACTATCAACTACTGCAAAATACCATTGGGGAAATGCTTAAGGACATTGGTCTGGCAAGGACTTCTTCAGTAATACCCCCAAAACACAGGTAACCAAAACAAAATGGGATAAATGAAATTACATCAAATAAAAAGGCTTCTGCATATCAAAGGAAACAACCAACAAAGTGAAGAGACAACCTACAGAATGGAAGAAAATATTTGCAAACTACCTATCTGACAAAGAATTAACAACTGGAATGTATAGGGAGCTCCAGCAAATTAAAAAAAAAAAAAAAAATTAATCCCAATGTTAGAAATGGGCTAAAGATGTCCATGGTACTATGGACATCCTTCTCAAAGATGACATACAAATGGCTAACAGGTATATGAAAAATGCTTAGCATCATTAGTCTCCAGAGAAATAAAAATCTAAACTATGATGAAATATCTCACCCCAGTTACAATGACTTTTATCAAAAAAGCAATACTAATACTGGCATGGCCATGGAGAAATGGGAACATTCGTTGGCTGTTTTTGGAAATGTAAATTAGTGCAACTACTATGGAAGTATCACTAAAAACTAAAAATAGAACTACTATATAACAGCAATCCCACTGCTGGGTAAATATACAAAGGCGGGGAATTCAGTATACTGAAAAGACGTCTGCACTTCCATGTTTACTGCAGCACTATTCATTACAGCCAAAATGTGGAATCAACCTAAGTGTCCATCAACAGATGACTGAATAAAGAAACCATCTTATATCTACACAACAGAGTATCATTCAGCCATAAAAAAAGAATAAAATCTTGTCACTTACAACAATATGGATGAAACTGAAGAACATTATGTTACATAAAATAAACGAAGCACAGAAAGGCAAATATCACATGTTCTCACTAATATGTGGGAGCTAAATATTAAAATAACTGATCTTATGGCGACACAGCAGAATGATGGTTAGCAGAGACTGGAAGGGTAACAGAGATGGGAGGATAAAGTGAGGATGGTTAAGGGGTGCAAAAATATAGTTAGACAGAATAAACATATTTGATAGAACAAAGTGACTATAATCAATAAGTTAGGGTATATTTTAAAATAACTAGAAGAGTGGAATTGGAATGCTCCTAACACAAAGAAATGATAAATGCCTAAGGTGAGGTACACCCCAAGTACCCTTATTTTATTAAATCACATTGTGTGCCTGTATCAAAACATCACATGTACCCTATAAATATGTACAACTATTATGTACTCATAATTACAAATAAAAAAAGTTGATGTCTATGTAAGGACTATTATTAATATTATACCTATGTATTATAAAATAAGGGCTATTAATGGCAAAAAGTTTCATATGAAGGCCTTTTATTCAAACATATGGCCATTACTTTCTATCTTTCCAATTTACAAATATGAAAAAAAAAATGGGAAATAAGTTTCTATTATACATAAAGTGACAGCGTAAGAACAATTACAAATGACCAGAAAGGGTTGGTGTTAGTATGGCTGAGCAGGGCCGGCTGGGGAATACACCTCTCTAAACAAACTCTCCAGCTGTCATTAGGGTCCGGCCTAATGTTTGGAAATGTCACCCCAACAGTGCCAGAGCTACTGATTTTTCAAGGAGATCTTAAAATATGGATTTTTATGTAAAAGTATTTGAACTGTTATTATTGCCACAGGTAAAAAGAATTATAAACAAAAAGCAACAACAAAATAAAGCAAACAAATCTTGGTACAAATTAAACCAGGCATATGGATGTAACTTGCAGGACAATGGACTGCCACCTCTACTCTGCTCTAGGGTTGACAATGATGCCATCAGAATAGGCTACAACAAGAAAGGTATAGGTGATAGATGTGCTAATCAGTTCAATGTAAGCATTTCACATTGTGTATCTAATCAGTACACTGAACCGCATAAATGCATCAAAGTACACATTTATGATTTAATTAAAAAAAAAAAAAAAGAAAGGTACAGGTTCTTCTAGGTTTACAAGGAATTGTTAATGACAGAGAATGAATTTGAATTTGACATATTTTCCTCATTTTTTATACTAATATAAGAACATGTTAATGCATTTGCTCATTTCAATGTTTCCTTTACTTGAGAGTTTAACTGAACTTAGCCATGGCAAACTTATTTTTGAGACACTAATTTCTTTCTTTTTTTTTTGTGACAGAGTCTCCTTCCGGCACCCTGAGCAGAATGCTGTGGCATCATAGCCTATAGCAATCTCAAGCTGTTATGCTTAAGAGATCATCTTGCCTCAGTTTTCCTATTTTTAGTAAAGACAGGGTCTTGCTCTTCTCAGGCTGGTCTCAAACTCCTGAGCTCAAGCAATTCACCCACCTTGGCCTCCCAGAGCGCTAGAATTACAGACATGAGCCACCACACCCAATCTGACACTGCTCATTTCTAATATCTGCTTTAGAATTTGTAACATACATATAGCCATAAGGAAAACTTATATATGTACAATTAGTCAAGCTTCACAACGTAAATAGGGAAGCTTGCAGAAGGCTTATCTGGAATAGTATTAAAGAGCACCAGGATAACAAAAGCTAACATTAAGCTCCTTTGGTGTGCTTGGCTGCATGAAACTGACTATTGTATGCACTCTCTTACCTACTAGGGGAAAGTACTGCTTCTCAGATCTGGAATCTGAAACTAAGTTGAACTTCACATTCTATTACTGATTAATGATTGCTTCACCACTAATCCATGGATCCTAAAGGAGTTATAGACATAGCTCTATTGTTTTCCTTAGAAATATACTAGCGTTGAAGTTCTACAACAGGCCACTTAACAGTGCTGAATGTCAATAAAACAATAAAATGTGATGATATAGCAACAATAAACATGAGTAAATTTTCTGAGTTACAATCAATAAGCAGAATTATCAAGCTACTCTCATTAATAATCTTGAAAGAAAAAGGGGACTATTTATTTCAAAATATGTATGTAAAGAAAAAATGCATAAGGAAAAATCAAAATCTTTCTTTTAAAAAATATACATTAAACTAGTAGTTCTTAAATTTGTGCATTCATCAGAATCTCCTGGCATGCTTGTGAAAATGCAGATTGCTGAGCCCCATCCTGGAAATCTTGAATCAGAAGATCTGGGGTGAGGTTCAGTAACTTTCACGTCTAACAAGTTCCCAGGTGAAGCTGCTGGCCTCAGGATCAAACTTTGAAAGCCACTGCATTAAACAAAGGAAAACATCCACTTGGGGTTTTGCTCATCTCCAGTATCTGGGTTACTTTTTCTTTACTCTGAAACACCGAATTAGTTTAACATAAGTGAGATTTCTTCCACATGAAAAGCTTACAAACACTTAATTGGGCATTTCCGATAATAAAATGTTTGTTGGTAATCATCCAGTATCCCAAAATTCTCATGTGTGTCCCTCTCATGACTGCTCAGGGACCAGCCATGCTTAAACACAATAGTGGTCCACAATCCTCCTTCAAAATTCCCAGAAGAATTTTATCCTGGTGTTTGGCCTTTCAAATCTGTTTGCATCATTGCATTTTATGTTGCTTCCTATTCCCCCGAACAAGAAGTCTCATTAAAGCAGGAAAACACTGCAATTGAAACTACCCAAAGAAGCCAAGGGTATCCATGAGACACTAATACTTGTCTTCTCCCCTTTTTTACCCCCCCTGATTTTTAGTGTCTCTAACTTCCAGCAGGGAATGGATGCAAATAAAAGTCTTATTAAGAGCAACAATGCTCCTGGAAGAAAATCCAGTGGAACAGAAGACACAGAATCTTGAGTTAGGTTGGCATTCTGTGCAGCAGAACAGAAAAAATGGGTCCCTCTAGAGATGTATCTAAAAAGACAATTATGTGCAAGAAGATGTACAGGACCACATCAGGAATCAAGGACAACAATCAATAAGACTGTTCCCAGATCAAAAGAGGGTTTCCATTTTAACAGGACCAGGACAAATTAAATATGTTCTGGAGATCTGCTGTACAACACTGTACCTCTAGTTAACAATACTGTATTGTACTCTTTATATTTTGTGTTAATTGTACTTGCCAATGTAAAAGGTAATTTAAAATGCATATATATGCTTAGAAAAAGAAGAGACATCAGAATGAAATGACACAAACTCTGTTTTGTAGGTGGGGTCTTGGCAGGTCAAGTATAATTCTTTCATTCATAGAAGGTTTGCAAACAGTCAGTCTGAGAGGGTGGGGAAATTGTAGTGAGTAAGAACTTTAAGGAACGATGTGAATTAGATTGCTTTGGGGAGAATCTTAGAGGAAGGTCTGAATGGCTAAATGTCTTTATTCTAACGTAGACCTTCTCTGCCCATGCATGCATCTGTCACTACAGTAGTATATCCAGATTGTCTTGCTGTTCAGCACCATTTAATGTAGATCTTTAAATACTATTGATTACCTCAGTCTCCCCATTTTGTTGTGGTGTTTTTATCAGGAACTGGCCAGACACAACTATATCGCCTATGATTGTTTGAAACAGACTTTGTACAGTTCGTCTTGTATGGTTTGTATGTATGTCTACAACATCTGGATGATGAATGAGAAAACATTTTCAAAATAAGTATAACAAATGTTATGATCATCTAACTTGTCATAACAACTTATTTACATAAAGAAGTTATGCAAATAACTTGCAATAGAATGAAAGATAATTTCTTTTTTCCCTCAAAAATTGCAAAGAAAGTAAATTAGAGAATTTGGCATTTTGGCATTTTTTTGGAAATATTAAAACTATCAAAATCAACAATAGAGCTATTGTACAGAACAAAAAAAATCCAACCACAATAATGAATGCCACTCAGCAAGACAGCACCACACAGCAACATAAACACAGCTGTGAAACAGATAGACCAAGGTTACGAAACCTCACCAAGCTGTTTGTCCAACTGCTGCCAACATTAGCACAAGGTGGCAAGTTCACGAAATTATCAGTCTTCATATGACAACAGCTCTGATGACCATCCAGCATTCCAGAAAAAGGGTTCCAAAATGGGTTTGAGTGGGGACTGGGCACTGCCTGGCATCAGTGTCTAGCTTCCCAAGGAAGTACTCTGAAGGTGACTGTAGCGAAACTCAGCAATGAGGTACGCAGCACTTTTTCTAGGATGAGTTCGTGAACTTAACTGTCAGAGCTCATATTATACCTTTTTAATGATCACTTGACTAGTTAGTGCCTCCATAGTCTTCTTCTAGGATTTAATTTGCTTTAGTGTTTTGCTCTGAACTCTTTCCACCTATAACATTATTTTTAGATTACAAAATAATCTTAAAACCTCATTCTCTTGCATTAATATACCTTATTTTTCCTATTACCCCTTTGGTTCTTTTATTAAAGGAAGGCTTTTCTTTACCAGTGTGGCTTAAAGCTTTTCAGTGGTGTCTTGTGTGATACAAACAAAAATAAATTATAAAATCTGCATATTCATAAAATATATTTATTATTAAATAATGATCCATGTATCTAGGTTTCTACTACAATGTTCTTTAGCCTAATCACTAGGAATTTCAAAGGGGGCACCCAGAGGGGCAGGGTTGATCTATCCTTTTATCAAATTTACGTTTCAGGAATCACAGTCACCAAAGTGTTTTCTCATTAGCATGTATGTAGAAAATCTATCTTCAGTTTGCTTCATGCAAACATATGTTAAAGAGTGTGAGAACAAGTTCTACAGAGGTATATAAGACTCTGAATGAAGAGGCAAATCAAGCTATTAAGCCAACATTTGCAAAATGTCATTGTTAGCAGAAAATCCTGGGAATTCCAAATCAAATACGAATTCAGAGAAGGTACTCACCAGTGGATTATCTGCTAAGATCAACTGGTTTTTATTATGAACTTGAACAACTCACAGGTAACATTTGGTATGGGATCAAGATAGCCATTATAAACCTTAGCACTACCATCCTACCCAAAATCCAAATCATGTATTATAAATAATAAATTTTGTATGACAAACTAATATCTTAAAATGCCCCCACTGACTTAAATCCTTACAATGAGTTACATGTTTGTTATTCTGACCCATAGCCAAGAGGGGTTTGACACCGTGCAATACTATATCGTTATTTAAAATAATAATTATTACCAGACCTTGCAATCTTACATGCAGCCTCTCCACCACAATGAGTTGTTTTGTTTGTATTTATTTGGCTATGCTTTCTTTTAAGGAAGGAGAGAGTTCACGGGAAACAAACACTAGCATGTGTTTGTTTGTATGGTTTTTTTTAATTTTTAATTTTTTTTTTTTATTAAATCATAGCTGTGTACATTAATGCAATCATGGGGCACCATACACTGGTTTTATAGACCATCTGACACATTTTCATCACACTGTTAACATAGCCTTCCTGGCATTTTCTTAGTTATTGTGTTAAGACATTTACATTCTACATTTACTAAGTTTCACATGTACCCTTGTAAGATGCACCGCAGGTGTAATCCCAACAATCACCCTCCCTCTGCCCACCTCCTCCCTCCCTCTCCTCCCTTTCCCCCTTCCCCCTATTCTTAGGTTGTAACTGGGCTATAGCTTTCATGTGAAAGCCCTAAATTAGTTTCATAGTAGGGCTGAGTACATTGGATACTTTTTCTTCCATTCTTGAGATACTTTAGTAAGAAGAATATGTTTATGAGGAGGACCCCCCGGGCAATTGAAGCAGCTTCAAAAATACACTAACTTGGACCTTCAAAAATACACTAACTTTGATCAAACTAAAAACTTCTGCACAGCCAAGAACACAGTAAGTAAAGCAAGCAAACAGCCCTCAGAATGGGAGAAGATATTTGCAGGTTATGTCTCCAACAAATGTTTAATAACCAGAATCTACAGAGAACTCAAATGTATAAGCAAGAAAAGAACAAATGATCCCAGTGCAAGCTGGGCAAGGGACTTGAAGAGACACTTCTCTAAAGAAGACAGGCACACGGCCTACAGACCTACGAAAAAATGCTCATCATCTTTAATCATCAGAGAAATGCAAATCAGAACTACTTGGATATATCATCTAACTCCAGTAAGATTAGCCCATATCACAAAATCCCAAGACCAGAGATGTTGGCGTGGATGTGGAGAAAAGGGAACACTTCTACACTGCTGGTGGGAATGAAAACTAATAAATTCCTTTTGGAAAGATGTTTGGAGAACACTTAGAGATCTAAAAATAGATCTGCCATTCAATCTTATAATTCCTCTACTAGGTATATACCCAGAAGACCAAAAATCACATCATAACAAAGGTATTTGTACCAGAATGTTTATTGCAGCCCAATTCATAATTGCTAATTCATGGAAAAAGCCCAAGTGCCCATTGATCCACGAATGGATTAATAAATTGTGGGATATGTACTCCATGGAATATTATGCAGCCTTAAAGAAAGATGGAGACTTTACCTCGTTCATGTTTACTTGTGTTTGTTTTTGATATTGAAGTTTTAAAGAGAAATGGGTTCCTATTGTTTTAGAGATCCCGTCTGTTCGACAAAGACGACTTCTAGAATTCTTCCCT